>RJWT010047194.1:0-11342 GCA_004365215.1 Cuniculus paca | reverse complement strand
GGGGGGGGTAGGGTGGAGCAAAGAAAAACCAGAGTGTGATTCAAAGGAAAATGAAACACATGCTCTCAGACAACCCGAGGGGGTGGGATGCTCCCCCCTCCCACCAGGTCCTAACAACATACTTCTTTATCAGAGGTTCGTTGTCAATCAATTAGCCGGGACAGCAGGGGTCTGTGAGATGGGGGCACCCAAGGAAACAATGGGCTGCCCTGTTGTATTACTATTTAATCACTTTTGCTAAATAAATAGAGCAGGTCTGAGGTGCTGTCACGTCAAGGGAATTTATAACCAAAAAAAACCCAAAAAAACAAAAAAAAACAAACTTCAGTTTTCCTTGGTCATTACTTTTTTCCTTCAGGACAAGAGAGGGTTATTACTGTAGCCTTAAGTCCCATCTTTGTACTTCTTGCCTTTGATTCCCCTCGGACCCTGCCACTTTCTGGCACTAATTTGTCAGGCTGAACAAAGAGGGGATTTGTACCTCCTGTAAGGTCTCAATTAGGAATGGCTTCTGCTGTATTATGTGCCATTCAGAGGAGACACAATGCCGGTAATTACAGGAATTTGCACTAAATGGCTCAAGAATTCATAGCAAAACTTTTCCCCCCTTCGGGTTTACCCCTGCCCAAGGCTGGAGGGGAAGAAAAAGGAAAGCAAAAAGTTCTTCATGCCAGAGAGACATAATTACCAACAGCAGTCGCCAGAGGTTAAACAGCAGCCAAAGGAGTAAAACCCTAAAAACTGACAGTTTGCGATGGTGGCGGGATCCCCTAGGGCTCCGTTTCTTCCCAGCACAGGTTCCACTTCAGTTTGCAATCCGGACGGTGGGCCGTCCAATTACAAAGCAGTCACACAAGGCACACTTCGCAAGGTGTGCTCTGCATCTTGTCACACCTATAACCAAGTCCTGGGGCCCTGTGATTACAGTGCTCGATTGCTAGGTTTCTTGCTTGCTGGTAAATTACTGGAAAAACATCTGTGTGTGCTAGTGCCTAGAAAACTATGTATCTATTGAGTGTGAGTAAGTAGGTACTCAACTCGGACATGAGTTGCTGCCTTTTAATCTAATTTATACAGCACTTATGAGTAAATCACTTTAGAAACGTACAGGCACATATTCAGAAATAAAAATTTTGTTTTAGCATTAATATTTTAACATTGATCCTCATTGCCAAATGATTTTTTTTTTGGAGATAGGGTCTCACTATGTAGTTCAGGCTGGCCTTGAATTCACTTTGTAGCCCAGGCTGGCCTTAAACTCACAGCGATCCTCCTGCCTCAGCCTCTCCAGTGCTGGGATTACAGGCATGTGCTACCACGCCCAGCTTTGCCAAACATAATTCTGAATTCCAATCAGTAATTTCTCTAGAGAAGCACATTTTGCTTTCTGCTACAGAGATATTCCTCAAAAATTCAACCTAAGCAACACCAGAGTTCCAGTTCTTCAATACTGCCCCCGGCATAGGTTCCCTCATTCAAGAGCCTTTTTTTCAAACATAAATTAAAACACGATTGAAGATCTGCAATACCACATAGTTCCACCTGACCCCACTGCTAACGCTTCTGTAGTCTGGTCTGCTGGCTTCACTTCTGTCAGTTGCCACTTGACAGTCACTAACGTGACTGTTTCATTAAACAATTTGTCTTCCCTGGCTGACTGCAAGCTTCCTGAGGGCAGAGACCGTGTCTGCTTTCCTCCAGCACTGACTTACCTGTCTAGGTGTGCACAAGTTTGTGGGCAAACCATAAATGACAATCAGTGGAAGGTGTTGACTTTCACATTTCAGGAAGTAGCCTGGCCAGCGTAAAACCCCTGGAGGCAGGCAGGACCACAGTTAAGCTCCAGGAACAGCAAGAAGGGCTCGTGGCTGGGACTTCTAAGCTTGGGCAGCTGCGAAACTGGAGAGGAAGCGATGCAGCAACCACACATAATCAAGTATAACTATCAGAAGTCCAAGCACATGTCAAGAAACATGCAGTTAAGTATCAGCATATATTTTCAAAACCATACCTCAGGCATTTCTGGATGGTCCTGGTCTATTTGCTCTGCAGGGACTCTAAATTTTAAAGAAGGTTATAGAAAATCCTTCACTTACAGAAAGAATTTAGTGAAATAAAGCCAACTGTACTATTTTATAGATTTAAAAGCCAACATTTGTGGTTCCTCTGAACAGCAACTAAATGATACCATAATAAGGAGCTGCTCAGTGTAATCGTCTACTTTTAAAGTCTACTCCTCCAAAATATTTTTTAAAAAGGACAACTAAGTAGACATAAAACCTTATAAAGGGCCATATTATTAAAGCCAAGAAATACTGCGAATTAGCTCCTTTTTAAAATAAGACATAAAGCTCAAACTCACTAAAAAACAGTGTACTGGCACTCTTGGCATTTGGCAGGTAAACATGCTACAAAACCAGCTTTTTCACTGCACGTGTGTTTTTATGAGGATACAAAGTTAGACAACACAGGTGCAAAAGCCAGAAGCAGCTGGTTGAAATTAACTGTGTTTGAGAGAAATACAGATCAATTTTTAAAGTTCCATCTGCTGTAATAATCTGTGACATAATGAACAGCCTCCCAAGTAATTTAAAAAACAGAGGTTTCCTTAACAATTTTTTTCCTTTTTCTTTTGAGACTCTGCCCCCTACAGGAGACAAAGGATTCCTACCTGAAGCAGGGTGCTGACCAGTATTAAGAATGAAAAGCAGGTGGACGGCCACATGAGTCACAGAGCAACTCAAAAAGCACTGTCTCATGTGAGAGGCGGCATTTAAATGACAGAGATTTGTGCCTGCTTTGGAATGGGTCACACTATGAATTAACATCTTCCCAGCCCGAAATCAGAAATCTACCTGTGCCCTGTTAGCGCTCCAGACCAAAGCGTGATGGCCAGGGCCAAGCAAAGCAAAGGAGCTTTGGTCTTGCCACTCTGTTCCCTGGACTCCCTTCCATTACGCTTCCCCAGCTGGTCCTCCAAGTAGACAAACTTAGTGAGCACCACATTTAGACAGCAAAGAGAGGAGTCCTGCACATGGAACCTGCCGCGGCTGCCGTACAGAAGCTCTGCCTGCCCACTGCACAGTATTTCTCCTCCTTTCTACCTGGCTTCCTTCTCCCTCCTCTCCTCAGCGCTCTGTCGTCTTCCTCTTTTCACTCCTCTGACAGCTGAGGAAGCAGCCTTCCGCTGGCTACCCTTTCCCCTTCTTGGGAGTGCTGAGAACACGGTAGTGTGCGCTGCCCAGGTTGAGGAGGAGGTGAGTTAGGCAACCACCCTTGGATGGCACCTGCGGCTTTTCTTCACACTCGTGCTACAGTGTTTCCTGCTTCAGGAACTCCAGTCTCTACCTTGAAAGCTAAGTTTCCGGCAAATGATAAACGTTCTCCCTTATTCAACAACAGATTTGTTGGTCCTATCAGTAATCTAATGCCGTAGAAGTATACTGTAATTTTGAGTTAGCAGTTAACAAATTACTATTGAATGCCTGAACTTTGAACTGTAATACGTGTACCAGTATACGACGACACCGGAACACCAAAAATGTTTGAACTATGCCAAAACGAGTGTCTCATTTCAAAACCATTTCCTAAAAGTAGCTGGCTGACTTGACACAGGTTTGTCACACCCGCCCGCCAAGGCTTAACTGGCTCTTTCCTCTAAACACGCTCTGCACATTTCTGCTCAGTACTCATGGAGGTGCTCGGGGCAAAGTGAGGGCGAGTCACAGAATCCTCCCCTTGAAGTAAATTATTTTTCAATAGAAAAGGTCATCATCATAACTAAACTAAATTTAGAATGTGGTTTTTAAAATTTTTTCACCACCATCTGGTTTTTTTCAAACCAGGAGCAAGAATAAAATTTAAAATCAGATGTTGGCTGAAGCTGAGCTTGTTTTTTTGTTTTTATCTTTTTGAGACAGGATTTCACTATGTAGTTCAGGCTGGCCTTGAGCTCACTTTGTAGACCAGGCTGGCCTCACACACACAGTGATCCTCCTGCCTCAGCCTCCTGAGTGCTAGGATTACAGGTGCCACCACCACACCAGCTTCTTGTTCATTTTTAAACAACACACTTAAGTATTGAATTAAAACCTCCTCAGTCAGGCTTCTGATTAAAACTATCTTACGACAAAAAATGTCCCAAATTGTGGGGTTCAGTGAAAGGAAAATAATTTTGATATAGTTTATAGTAGACATAGATCTGGTGTAGTCATTTTTTTCTATTTTACCATTTGGGAAGGTAGGAAGAACAAGGAGGCGAGAGGAAAGCAGCAGCAATACGGTTTTCAGATATAATCGATCACTGGTCCTGAACTCTACTTTGTGTCACCCTTCACAGCCGTCTGAGGAAGTCTGTGCTCCCCGGTGACGAGACCCAGCCGCGGTGACGCAGGAGTCACCTCATGAATAATCCTCCACAGTTCTTTGAGCCACCTGAACACTTCCTGTCAGCGCTGACTTTCTGGATCCCACCTTAACGGGACTTGTCCAGCAGTTACCGACTACCAGCACTTGCCCTGCCGAAGCAGTGCTAGGAGTCAGCTCTGGACCCAAATGTCTCTTGACACAGTCCCAGGGACTGGAAATGGAATCCCAGGCAGTTTAGGAAGCCCAAATTCCAGTCTGCTTAGGTTTTAGCCAGTCGTTTTGACTTAGTAGGGTGTATCATATCCACTTCTATTTACCTGACCAACATAGTCTGAGTGGTGTAAGTACGGACAGATTTAATACAGCAAACACATTGGAGGTGAGATGCTTTGCATGAACAGGATTTCTGAGACTCATAGTAAGGAAATTTTAAAAATGAATTCCAAGTCTGGGATTCGAGATTGCTCTTGAATGAGCTTTATGATGAGAAGTTGCTCCATACCTGCACATTTGAAACTCTGAGCAGTGAGTCCTCGCTCCAACGACAAAGTTGTCAGGATGCTCAGGAAGCTGGTGGTCACGGACTGACGTTTGCTCTTCCTGAGTTCGTGCCCACCCACCTGATCTTTGGGTTTACTCCTCAGTGTGACCTGCAGGTTCTGCTCCGAACTCCTGGCTGCGTTGGCAGCTGTCTTCAGCGCCTCCATCCACTCCCGAGCCCTCTGCCGAGTCTCGGCTCGCAGGCGAAGGACATCCTGGGGGAAGATGACTTGAAAGCAGGAGTCGCAGTCATCCAGGTGGTCTATCTGGACAGCCAGACACACATCTACGTTGTAGCTCAACAGAGGATCCTCATCTAGCTTGCCGGGCTGAAAGGCCATAAGGTACGCCTTGCTTAGCACAAACGTAAATGCCTTCCAGTTGTTCTGGACAGTCAGTCTGTAAAGTGTCCCTGATTTGAGGATGTTTTGGTACTGCTTGGGGCTGTCCAAGCCTGGGGACGGTGGCAGCAGCCCGTTGGCTTTCTTCTGTAAACAATGACTCTGCGTACAGGTCATGGGATGGCCGAGCCCGGGTGAGTTCGCCATCTCATCCTGCCGGCCCACGTAACCAGGCGCAGCAGCGTGCACGACCTCCCAGAGCTTCTGCCCCCAGTCCAAAGCCTCCCATGGAGACTCCGCCTTCAGCTGCAGCTGAGTGTTGTCGTAGAGGACAGTGTCCACCAGCCTGGCCTCAAGGTGACCCAAGACCGATATGCTCTGGAAGTGTGAAAGCTGGTATGTGGCGTAGAGGTTTTGATTCCCACTGCTGTCAAGACTGTAGAAGTATAAGTTATAGGGCGAGAGTTCTGCGTAACAGCTTTGCCAGTAACTGTCGTGGTCCTTCCTGATATCCAGGTAACCTTTCTTCAGAATGTTTGGGAATGTCTGTTTGTGCTCTAAAAAAAAAAGAAAAGAAAAGAAAAGAAAAAGAAGCAAAGTATTACTTACTTATGAGAAGGTAAATGTAAGAAAGCAAACAGAGCAGAGGTCACATCACATCTTTCTGGTTCAAACTAAACTAAAGAGAAGTAATAAAATTCCAAGATTGTACCTCATTGGTAAGATATAGCTAAGGAAAAATCTCTCAGCTAAAAAACTAAACTGGGGTGATGGTGAATGAGTGCAAAAATATGGGGTGTGCAAAGTAACATGCTGAGTAGATGCCTGTGGGTAAAAACAGAAATACTGAGGAGCGATGAGTAGGGATGCCCTGTGGGTCCAGGACCCAATCATACTTCGCCAGGATTTCCTGCTTCTAAGTAACGTTCTACAGAGTACTGAACACACGCAAGAGCGGCTCCTTCGGCCACATGACATGATTCCCTGCCAAGTGCTTTTCTTAGGTTGGTGAAGGCAGAAAGAGTCAGTGAAAAAGTAGGCAATGTGCTGCTTGCAAACTCCTATTTCTCAGACGGCCCGTAAGAACCTAAAGCCAGCGTACGGCCTTCTGTGTAGTCATTCGGATTACTGCCATCCGCTCACCGGTTAGACGGTTTTCCCTCCGAGCCTGAATGTGCCTCCGCCACTCCCTTAGCTTGTAATGCTCCCTCCTTCTTCAACCAGTGACCGCGAATTCACCTTCCTCCAGGAGACAGGCCGCCCTGAGCCCCCAGCCCCGTCCCCCACCTTGCCGGTACATACATATCCCCGAGTCAGTACGGGTATCCCAACTGTGTTATTCCTCTAGCACAGGCTCTTTGTCAGACTGCATTACAGCAGTTTATTTAAACATCCAAACAAATAAGGTTTAAAGTTTGTTTTAAAAAAGTTGGTCTTTTCCATATGACAGTAAACAACTCCCTTCTCATCTTTATGTCAAGCACACGGTACAGTGCCTGGTCCCTAACAGGTGCTTAAGAAGTCGAATTAGAAACAAAGCTCCTAACACAAAGCCCAGCACATAGTAGGTGTAATCCCCTCCCCGCTGTTTCACACGTTTACCTAGTCAGGCCATCATTAATCCACAGTGAGCTGTGATAGATACTGCTTCAGGTTTTGTGGGCTTTTTGTTAGCAGTACAGGGGGATGAGCCCAGGTCCTCTGCACTAAGATACATCCCACACCCGCCCGCCTGTGTGTCTGTCTGTCTGTCTATCTATCTATGTATCTTTGTTCCTCTCTTTCTCTTTTTAAATTTGAGACAAGGTCTCACTAAATTGCTACGTTGCTCAAGCTGCGTGCAACCTTGGGATCCCCCTGCCTTGGCCTCTCGGGATGCTGGGATGAAACGTGTGCACTACCATGGCCAAGTCCGGTTTAGTGTTTTAATAAAATGGGACTATCACTATCACCATCACCATTACCATCACTGTCACTTGAGAGACATTCTGAGACTTTATCAGATACAAAAATTATATCCATGCAGAGGCGAACACTCTTCCCTGGTAGAGACTTTTTTCCTCGAGATGTTTCTTAATATCTTTGCTGATACACATTGGAGACAGTCAAAAATTAATGAAGTCCTTCCCTAAAGAAGACAAATCACAGCCGGGCGTGGTGGCTCATGCCTGTAATCCCAGCACTCAGGAGGCTGAGAGAGGAGGATCGTTGTGAGTTCGAGACCAGCCTGGACTACAAAGTGAGCTCAAGGCCAGCCTGAACGGCACAGCGAGACCCTGTTTCAAAACGACAAGGGCCAGAGATCTAGCTCAGTGGCCTAAGTGCCTGCCTGGCAAGCACGAGGTTGTGAGTTCAATCCCTGGTGCCACAAAAAAAGAAGACAAATCACACTCCCAGAGGGCAGGAGTTCCGCTTCTGGCTACCTGGCGATATGGAATGAAAAAAAAGAGTAAGATCTGAATCTTAAAATAGGAAGCCAAAAGAGAAAAAAAGAGAGAAATGAGGCAGAGAAAAAGCCTATTTTACCTGTTTTACATCTCTAGTCCTGACATTCATTAGTATTTCCGTGGTAACTCAAAAGCCATTAATTTCTTGCAAACACCCTAATCCCTTTGTAGAAAGGAGAGATAATGGAGGCCTATTCTCAGCTACCTTCCTCTCTGACAAAGCAGCAGGGACGCTGCTGTGAGAAACCCTTGCTGCCCTTGCTGCCGCCTCCCTTCTCGTTTCCATGGGCCGAGGGCGGGTCAGCTTTCTCCATAATAAGGCTTATGACCTTCCCTGGTCTCTCTGTAACCCAGCAGCTCAGTTATGATTCCCCGAGTGAAAGAAAACCACCTCTCTTGCTTTTAGAAATTGTCATCTCTTCTTCTTACTTCCCTGAGAGCTTTTACAACAACTACCGTGAATTAGAAGTCTTACTTATTTTTCAGCACTGGGGATGAGACCCAGGACCTCAGCACTGAACACTAACCTACATCCACAGCCTTTTTATTTATTTTGTAAATTTCGAGGTAGGGCCTGGCTAAGTCACTGTTATGGCTTGGGTTTAGATGTCCCCCGCAGCCTCATGTTGTCAGAGCTCGGGCTTTTTCAGCAGTGGCTGGATCGAGAGTGTTCAACTTACTCCTGGTGTGATGCTAGGATGAAGGGAGCTAGGATCAAGGGTGTGAGTGCTATTCGCCCTAAGGGCGGGTAGCCTGGGTACAATACAAGGGACTTGGGGTCTGTCGCTTGCTCACTTGCTTGCTTTGCTGCCTTCTGCCCACCATGAACGGTTTCTCCTCCACGATGCCCGTCTGCCATGCCACCTGCCTTGAAGCCAGTTGATCATGAACTCAAACCTCTACAAACTGTGAGCTGAAATAAATCTTTCCTCTTTTAATTTTGGGTGTTGGGTGTTTTGCCTCAGCAACAAGAAAAAGTAACTAAGACACTAAATTACCCAGGCTGGGTTTAAACTTGCAATCCCTCTGCCTCAGCACACCAGAGTGCTGGGATTACAGGCGTGCACTGCCGTGTCCAGCTGGATGCCTGCCTTTTAATTAAGTCCCTGACCAAAACCTCACTTCTTTGAGGGGGAGCTGGAGCTCAGTGGGACAGCACCTGCCTAGCATGCTAGAGGCCCTGAATTTGATCTTCAGCATGGCAAACAAACAAACAACAAAACACTTCTGACGGCATAAATGGGGTTGTGGATGCCAGCTTGGGTGGTAGGAGCAGAAAGTCCCGCTAGGGAATCTCCGAAGTAATAAGGCTAAAGGGTACACTGGGTTCCCACATACTCTTCCCCTCAGTGAGCAGCATCTCTTAGCTCTGTCCCCCACTCAGCTTCAGTGCCCCGTAGATGGGGTGTTAACCAAGACAGCAAAGGAAGATGCTAACCACACGAAGTGGCCGTTCTTAGAGGATACACTCTGTAGTGGAAGAAGCAAGCAAAGGTGTTCAGGAAATTATACTCTGGGGTGCTATAATGGGCAGGGGGTGACATTGAACTGCCTTAACATTTCATGTGTGAAGTAATTACGAGATGGCTGAAGAACTAACATTTTTAAATTTTAGCAACTGTTACTTTCTACTGGATCTGAAGTTTATTTTTAACATGTTTAATAGTCAGAAGCTAACATTTAAATCTAAACTTCTCTTTATTTGCCATAGTTCAGTTTTGCTTCCCCAGACCGTATCATTTTAATTCATTTAATAACCCCACACATACCCTTGTAAAGTGTTCAACTTCACAAATGAATCATACAATTGCAATTTTAAATAATATAAATGACTCAGGATCACTAAGATTGTCACCAGTGCGCAAGTGAAAATAGAAAAAGATGATCGAAAAAAATCACTGTCCCTATGAATTTCACAATGAAACCACAAGACAAATTCCTCATGAAAACAAAACAAAACCCTGTCACTTCCCCATTGGGCTCCACATTAGCTAGTACACCGCCCTGGCTCAGCTCCTCCTCAGTGTGGCCTGTCTTTCTCTCTCCTTGCCATCAGTCCCCAGGGACGGGGCTGTGACAGTAACTGCTCCTGACTGAGGAGAAAGAAGGGCAGGGCCCCCTGTCAGGCACCTGACATGCTCCCGCACTGCCAGCCCGCCACAGTTCCTCTTCTGACATTACTTCCTCTCTCAGCTCTCAGCGCCATCTCCATCAGGGGCCGGGCCACTGTCACCAGGCTGAACTTGACAGCCCTTCCCGGATCCCTCCGTGGGCCACCTCTTCACAAATTCCAGGGAGACACAGTGAAGTCTAACATCCACACTTCTTAGCTTGGCCTTAAAAGTCTCACTATGGAAAATTCCAAACACCCTAAAGCATGTAAAAGAGTAAAACAAATACTGTGTATTCGTTGCTCAGCTTTAAAAACCAGCCAGTTTCTTGTTTCACCTCGCCCACCTCTCTGAGCTCTTTTTTTGTTCTATTTTGTTTTGCTTTTTGCTGGACTATTTGAAGAAAAATCACAGACATTTTATCATTTCACTTGTAAATGCTTCATGGTATATCTCTAATAACAAATTACAACTTCCAAATCTATATATGGTTCTACCTTCACCTACATCCCACCTTAATAATTCCTTACATAATACCCAGTCTATTTCCATTTTCCTAGATTACCTCAAAATATTTCTTTAATACAGGTGATCTGTTCAAATTAGGTTTACATGCCTGTAATTCCAGCACTCTGGGAGGCTGAGGCAGGAAGACCACAAGTTTGAGGCTACTCTGGTAACTTAGTGACTTAGCAAAATCTTCTCTCAAAGTAAAAATGGGCTGGGGATATGGATCAGTGTGAACTCCCTGAGCTCAATCTCCAGTACTGCAAAATAATAAACAAAAAAGGAAAGAGAATGTTTTGAGACAGGGTCTTGCTATGTAGTTCAGGCTGGCTTTGAACTCACTATATAGCCTTGGCTGGCCTCAAACTTGTGGTAATCCTCTTGCTTCAGCCTCCTGAGTGCTGGGATTACAGGCATGCACCACCACACCCAGCAAGAAATTCTATAAAAATTATTTAGGTTTATGCATTGATTGGTTGATATGGTGTTTAAGTCTCTTTAAATCTATAACATTTCCCTTTTCCTCCTTTTTTCCTGCCATGTATTATTCATCCATTGATTGATTTTGGGTGCTGAGCCCAGGCCCGCAGGCTTGCTAAGCAAGTGCTCTGCCAGTGAGCTGCACCCTCAGCCCCACGCGCACACTTACTGAAGAAGCTGCTTCACGTGCCCTGGAGAGCCCCACATTCCCGACGGGTCAAGCGTGTCTTGACGGTATCATTAGACGTTCCTCTATCTCCCGTGTAATCTCAAGGATTCGGGTTCTTACCTGGCTGTCCTTCCCTACTGCTTGCTCCCTGCCAACCTCAGCACCTTTGGTGTCCAGTCTCCCTGCCTAGATTTCCCCTCCCTGCTGGTCTGAGCGCTCCCCACGCTTCTGGGCTCCTGTGACACCTCACCCACTGTGAAGCCCTGATACCTCTACTGCCTATAGCACCCTGATCGCTCACGATGTTTATCTGGTATTGCAAACACTCTTTCACATTCATCACATGTTTATTACATTTTATAATAAAATTATTCCAAAA
>RJWT010047193.1:0-11333 GCA_004365215.1 Cuniculus paca | reverse complement strand
TTGGTAGTGTTTTTTTTTTATAAGACAGCTTTATATATTTTAAACTGCTTTAAAATTGTCTCTGTGTATTCTCATTATGGCTTTGAAAGACTTTTTTCCCCCTCAAACATTCTCTCCAAACATTGACAAGGTCACCTAAGACCCTACTGAGATTCAGAGTTTGTAACAGTGAACTCACTGTTATGGTTTAATATGTTCACAAGGCCATTCAACATTGTAGTGTTTTTACCTTCTCTTTTTACTACCTGCAGTTTTGTTCCCTTCCTTTTACTTAAGGAATAATGACAAATCTATAGGTTCTTAGCTGACACCGAAACATGTTTTATTTTCTTTGCAAACTGTGTGATCTAGTGATTATTATTTTGTATTGTGCAGTTCACAAAGGGAATTCAGAAGTATGAAAACTTTACCAACTTTGAATCCTCAGTTGTGCATATTTTCTTTGACCCATCATGTTTTTTACTTTCATGAAGTTTTGCTCATGTGTTTCCTTGGGGGGGCCAGTAAATCTAGGGGTGTGATGACTAGCCTCTAGCATACTGGAGGGCACCAGAAAACGATTCAGAAGGGGTAACGATGTAGATTTGTAAAGTCACCATTGGCACAATCTACACACAAACTCTTACAGAAAAAAAGTCACAGGATAACTAGAGTCACCAGAGAAGGTTCTCTGCGTGCAGCTCTGCATTCCCTGCTTCCTCAGCAGCCGGCCAGGGTCCTGTCCCCAGGGACAGACTGGCAGTGGTGAGGGGTCCTGGAGAGCTGGGAGCTCGCTATGCAGGGTGTGGGCTGGGGCAGATGAGCGAGCTCCAATCTGCGCTCCTTGCCTTTAGAGCCCCCGGGCCTCTTCTGCTCCTTGGTGCTGTCCTTTCTCCCTGGGCCGCAGCCTCTGCCCTGGCACTCATCGTGCCATCCGCACCCCTCTCCCCTTCCTGTGACAAGAGCCTGGCCCAGTCCCCCAACACAGGAGCCAGGTGCACAAAGAACAGATGGGTTCCAGGTGGGGACGTGGGAAGGAAGCAGATTTGGGCTCCTAGAGACCTGCCACACATTGTGCCCATGTGGAGAGGTGTGGGGAGGCGCTGAGGATGAGATGCAGAGAGATGGCTGCCACTGCCGCTGTCCCTATCCTCTGAGTAGGGCTGGGGCGTGTGGGGGCCTTTGACTGTTTTCTTCATACCCACGTGGAGTGCCTGGGGACCCTGTCTCTGCACCCCAGTCCAGCAGTTGAGAGAGTCACCATGAGCTTCCTTACCACCCCTCATCGCTAAGCAAGTAACCCTGAGCCTTGTGCCTCACTGCTTCTGAAGGGTGCTTTGCTGTTGCTGTTTTCTGAGACACCGTCTCGCCATGTCGCGCAGGCTGGCCTTGAACTCACTATGTTGCTCCAGGCTGGCCTGGAGCTCCCGGTGATTCTCTTGTCCCAGCCTCCCCAGTGCTGGTATTATAGGAATGTGCCACCAGGACCAGCAATTTCTGCAGTTTGTGACCCTTCAGTATATCAAAAGGCTTTGTTGCTAATCTTTGACCTTCACACTAGGCTTTATCTTCATGTTTTATTTGGGTAAATATCAAAATTATTTTGTATTCCTTGAATATGTTCCATGTTTTAGTTTTCCCATGCACATGTTTTACTTTCAAGAAATGCCTCGAATGTTTGGACTCTGAGGCTGTCACTGTTGTATTTTGTAGTAACAATGTAAATTCTGGGGGGAAAAAACAAACCTTTAAATTGAAAGAAAGGCGAATTCCAGAAAGCTGCATGTAGAGTGTCATCATCACTGATGAGAAAGCTCTGCAGGGCTGAAACCTCTCACCCTAAGTGAGAAAAGCTGCACCAGCCTTGCAGAAATGAGACCTAATGCGTGTTTTCTACAGCCTGTAATTTAATCAGCTGCCTCTTCTGATGTGCGCTGTAACCAGAAATCTTCTAGGAACCCAAGATACTGGGATTCTGTCCAAACCCTGGATTTGCGCCTCTGGTTGTCTTGCAGTTTTGCGTGGACTTCTAAAGCACCGATTGTTTCGAGTGCACTTGGAACTGAATTGGGAAGCTTGGCCTGTGGAGGCTGAGTTTGCGCTGCAACACGCAGTTTGGTAGATATTCCTATTCCCCGACCCCGTACCAGGGATGTGAAGTGCTGTAGGGCCCACAGGAATCGCTTGGAAAAGTTCTTTCTCCTTACCTTTATTTCAGTGTCAAGTGAACTGTAAAACTCCACCCTCTGATACTGAAAACATTTGTTTTTAGAATAATTGGGTGTGGTGGGCATAAGAGCAAAGGGCTGTCAAGACATTCTGTCTTATGAGGACTTAATGGGATACAAAGAGGAAGAGTTCAAAGCCTTACAAGTGAAAGCGATAAGAATTCATTGCAATTCTCGATTGTATTTCCCTCAAAAATTGCAAGATAAAATGTTTAGTGCATTTGATTTTTAAAGAGACTTGGTCATCAGTTTTGGTGTCTCTGTGTTCAAACCGACAAGACCATGTTCTGTAGCTTCAGGCGACTGACTGAAATTAATGATGCACAGCACAGGTCACTTGACAGGAAGTCATTTTACAAAGCTATTGCTGTGACTAGAGGAAATTTGAAATGAAGTCTATCTCAGGGTGAGGGCCAGGCTTTTCGAGATATTAGTCTTCAACCATCCTTTGAAACACCTGCTCACACTTAAAATGCATAATTTTACTTTGAAGCCAAATCTCCGAGGAGCCATTGTGTTATGAATCAGTGTCACAGGAGTAAGTGACACTCTCTTAAGAGAAGAACTGATGTGAAAGGGAGATAAATTAATTCCTTCTTTGCTGTTTGACAGCATGCGGGTTCAGAACCTAGAGTTCACCTAGAATGTCAGCTTCCCCTGCAGTTGGCCAGACGCGGTGAGCCAGGTGATTTCTCAGGGTGTGGTCAGACCAACTGAAAGCAAAACTCCAAGGAATCTGCCAGATCTGGCAGACACTCACTTCCCCCCTGTCCTCAGGAACCTGACCCCAGGACCTGGGTCTTCAGTTGTCCCTGCCTATATTTCAGACTGGGGATGCCACCGTGTCACCTGAGATCTTCCTTCCCAGAGGGCTAATGGCAGGATCGCAGGTCTTTCCCCTTCCTCTAGGGCCCAGGGACAGGAAAGCCTGGATGAGCTCGCAAAGGCAACTGAGCCTCCTAGGGCATCTGTTTCCTTTGTTAGTTCTCCCAGCTTCTACTGTCATTTTCATCTAAATTAATACCTGTGTCTAAGGTGAAGTTGGATCTTAAAATATTGGGCCCTTTCTCAAATGAAACAGTTACACAGAAAAAGCAAGCAACTATTTTTTTTCCTTGAACATTTATGATAGGATTTCAAAGACTTTCACTTAAGGTAACAATTAGAGGCATGTGTGCACTAATTTTTCAAGATACATGTATGTGCACGTGTGTGCAGACAGGTTCTGTGTATAAAAAAGGGTGGTTAATAGTCTACTGCAAGGTTTTAAGACACATACATTAAAATAGTTTGCATTTCTCAGTAAAAAAGAAGTACTTACCAATTCTTTGTTACTACACACAGTGTGAAATAGGCAGTGTGCTTTTCTACCACAGGTGTAAATAAAGTCGTGAACACACATTTTATATTTTAAGTTTGCCCCATGAATATGACGGATAGTTTTTCCAAGAAAGATAACTGTCAGTTAAATGTTGTTATTTGTTTTTAATTATAAAAATTATGTAAGATAAAACATACACAAAATATTCCAGAAAAAAATTGTACTTATTTTTGACAATTGAGCAAATGTAATTATTTTTGTTCATAATGAGCTTATAAATTTTTCTTTGAGAGTAGATTCAGTCTTGAAAATAAAAAAGAGATATGTACTTTATGAACGTAGATGAACAATTATTTTGAGCATAAAAATGCCATTTGTACACATTAGAATACTATAATAACATTCAGCAAAATTTCAGGACTTCTCAGAATGTGATTTTGGACCCTTGTTATGTTTTGGGGATGATGCACCCGGTGTGTGTGTGTGTGTGTGTGTGTGTGTGTGCGCGCGCGTGTGATGAGAGCTAGACACTTTTCTAAAATCTCTGATAGACAAATGTGGTGGCACATGCCTGTTACTCCAGCACTTGGGAGGCTAAGGCAGGAGGATCACCCTGAGTTCAAGACCAGTCTGGGTTACAGGGTGAGATCCTCTCTCAAAAAACCAAAAATAAGTAAATACAATCTTTTTAATAGACATATTATTTTTTATGATTATAAAAATCCAGAAAAATTGTGTGTATTTTTAAATATACCCAAATGTGTTTATGTTGGCAATTTTTATTTCTAAACTAAACCTGGACTAGTAAGGCCATCTGACACATGTAGTGTCTCTCTACTTGTAGACAAGGAAGGAACTTGGAAGATAGGACCTTGCTTATTGCGTGAAAGAGACCTAGGTCTTGCTGTGACTCAGAAGCCTGGGTAACGGGTTAGACTTTCACAGAGAGACACCAGCTGTGAAGACACTATTGTAAATGTTTATGACTTATGAAGTCTATGTGAAGGGATTTTCTATTTTTACCATCTGTCTTGGCTACTTTTCTCTCGTTGCTGAGACAAAATACCTGACGCCCAAAATTAGGGAAGGGAAGGTTTATTTCTTACAATTCTTGGAGATTTCAGTCCATACTTAGCTGGTTCCAAGGCAGGGTGGCATGGGTGAGGGGCAGCCTGGCTGCAAGCAGCAAGTGCTAAAAGGGCAAAAGAGGGAGAGAGCGCAACATGCCCCCTTTCCTCCTTTACATAGTATGCCGGCGCCACCCCTGGGCGGGTGCAGCACTCACACTGCTAAACCACGAACCAATCACAAAGCTGGATTCAGCGGGCTCCATGACTGCATGAGGCTTGGGGGGCCACCTAGACACAGACCATAGCAGCATCTTATGTTTAAAAACTAAAGTTTTTTCTCTTTATATCTTTTTGAGTCCCGAGCCAAAGAAGTTTCTGAATGTTTTCTTGTGAAGTGATTTTTAATGGCAAAGCTTTCTGACTTGTAGCCTGTGACAGGAAACAATCTTAATGAATATATTTGGAAAATAGAGGGAATAATGTAACAGTCTGTTTAGAGGGCAGGGATATAGACTTGGAGTGTTGCTTTGGGTGAGGGACATAAAGAAAATAACTGATTCACTCGCCTCACTTGGGGCTCACAGTGAAGGTGAGCAAAAGCGGGGGAGTGGGCACGTCTCTCTCAACCTCACGACAAGGCTCTTGTGCGGGAGCAGGAACCTGCAATGGGCTGTGTTCTCCGAGTGTGGGTCCTCGCACGTCGTTCAAGGCTTCCGGGCACCCGGACTGCCCTGTCCCCTGCACAGCCCCCGAACCTAGCCTGACCGCCAGGGCCTTGGGTCAGGCGGCCGCCCTCCGCCGCAGGCCCACCCTGGGAGAGTGAGGCGGGGAGCAGGAGCGCAGCGTGACCCTCGGGAACCCCGGATTTGCACCAGCCCCGCGCAGACCCGCTCGGCGCCTGGCTTGGCACACGAATTTTACCCCTGGACTGAGCCAATGACCAGCTCTGCTCGTGGGGCCCTGGCAACCGGCATTGAGAAGACTGGCGTGAGGAGATGTCCCTGATGAGGCGGGAGGAAGTGTCGCATTTGAAAACGTGAGTGTGGCAAGGTGAGCCTGTGTGCAGAAGAGAGCTTTCACGCACGCCTTTGAAGGTGTGTTGGGATGGAGTCTGGCCCGACTCTGCTCACACCCCACGTGAGCAGGCTGTGTAGTTTGGAAATGTTGCTCGATTTCTGCATATCTCAGCTTCATTTGTAAGCCACAAAGTGCTAGGTGGATGAGAATTGTTTCTATTCCAAAGACGAAGGAAATATTACAATAAAATTTAGTGTTAGGCAGGTCGATTAGGACATTTCCCCTACTGTTTTCCTGACCTTTTGTTCCATAAAGCTGTAATTTCAAAAAATGTGCTAGTCTAATCCTCTCCCTCAGGTGGATCTCAGGAGAAAATACCTGTCTGCATCCACCTAATGGAGAGCGCTGCCTCAGAGATCCCAGATGGTTTTGATGATGCTGGAGACCACATTCTGTGAACTGCTCTTGATTTCTGAAGTGGGGGCTGTCGGGATATCAGAAATTTCTATATCTTCTTGCTCATATTGACATCAAATGATATAGTTGTTTCAAAGTTAGGCATTTCTTGTTAATTGTCTGTCATATTGTCTCCCACCATAAAAAACGGAAAGAGTAAATAAGACCCAAAATGTACAATTGATATTGTGAAAGTGAAAAGGGAAGAAACTGCTCAAAAGGAAAGAACAACTGGGATAGGGGAAAGGAAAGAAGAAGAAGCGAAAACACTGTATAGACCATTAAGCTTCTCACTTTGATGTTGACAGTCTTTGGGTAGCTGTCTTTGTCTCTCCTATTTCCTACTTTTTTAAACTTTCAGAGCTTCTAAAGATTTTCTCCACTTGGATAATTTTATATTAATAAATAATCTTTCACATAAAGACTTTCACATTCTTTGATGACCAGATGATCCAGCAAGCAACTTCTACAGTGTGTGTGTGTGTGTGTGCGTGTGTGTGCACGTGTCTTGTGTTTTCCTACCAGGGAAGGGAAAATGGTACATTATCAATTTCTCACTGTAATGTTGCTGATCTTGTGTATTTGATAATACAAATGAAGTAACAAAGCAGTATTTTTCTAAATTCAGCAACCCAGGTCCTGTCATTTCTGAAGTGGATGTTTTATGTTTTACCAGATTGCAAACTAAGAGGGAAGACACAGTACCTATTATAGTTCTCCCACCCCTCCTCCCCACCCTGCTGTGCTGGGCATTGAACCTACAGTCTCACACACTAGCCAAGTAGTCTACTGCTGAGTCAGATCCCCAGCTCTTTAAATTTTTTTGTTTTGAGACTGACTCACTCAGGCCAGCCTTGAACTTGCAGTCTTCCTGCCTCAGCCTCCCAAGTAGTTAAGATTTTGGGCCACTACTTTGTTCAACTTTCATTCCCATTTTGGACATTTCTGATAGTATGTGGAATTCAGTTCCAAAATAACCACATTTTCCAAACCCTTCCCTTTTCACAGCCAGGATGCATGACTCACTGTGACTCAGGGATTTGTCTGGTGCCTTGTTCTGGTGGGGCTGGGATCTCAGACACATCCTGTAGGAGCCTAACCATCACTGGCTACTGCATACTGAGTGTGTGGAGATTTAAGGTGTATTTCATTCATCTCAAGCTAAGCATGATAGAGAAATAAGAAACTAAAAGATAATTGCCATGGGTCTTCTGTCAACCTGGCTGACGTGCTAATTCACTTAACCCTGGGGAATGAAGAGTGCAGTTTGGAAAATGAACATCAGGGTCTATTTTTAACACACTTTGTACGCTTTCCATTGCTTGGAGGATGCAATGATGAGCTCTGAAAAATTCCCCAAATTCCTATCTTTGTGTTTTTCTGCTGGGGTTGGAAGCCGTATTGCTGAATTTCAAGAGGTCCATGAAATCGACGTGATGTAGCTGCAGCAAAAGGATAATTTCTCTTCTCATTGCTTGAATTTTTATAAAAGCACTAAGTGAAAGGATTGATTTCTTTAGATCTACACCTCAGCCTCAGGGATGTGTAACATTAAAGACTGAGTTCGAGTAGGGGTGGGAAAGGCAAAGGCTAGTGTGCTGGTTCAGGGGTTTGGACCGTGGATCAGGTGCAGCTGGACCACACTGTGCATCCCACACCGCTTTTCTGGGCTGGGACTCGCAGGCTGCATGTCCCAGTCCACTCGATCACCTGACCCCACAGGGTCTTGGCTTTGGGCAGCTGCAACTTCAGCCACATCCACCTCTGCCCACTGCTGCCCTCCCCTCCCCGGGTTTTGATGTCCTCAGGCCCACTTTGATGTCCCAGGGCACACTCTGCTCGCCCAAGGCTTGGGACAGAATCTGCTCCTGGTGCCACATGCCTGGAAACTGCGAGGCTGAGGCAGGAGGATTGCAGCCCAGCCTGGATGATTTAGCAAGACTTTGTCTCAAAATTAAAAATCAAAAAAGAACCAAGGATGCAGCTCCGTGTGAAGGTCTTGGGTTTGAGCCTCAAGAACTTACTCCTGGCTGACTCTCTGACTCCTTTTGGACAAATGCGGCTTCTCAGCGACATGTGTCTGAAGGCTGCATCTGAGAGAGCACAGCCTCCGCCCTCGCTCTGTCTCCTTCTCTGTCATCTTCATCTCCGTCTGAATGACTACTGTCTCTGCTGCCTGGGGCCTGTGCTACCACCTTCTCTCCATCAGAGTGGGGCTTTAGTTTGTTTGTCCCTCTGTGTTCAGCACCCGATCGTTTCCAGGCACTTAGGGATGCTTCCCAAGTAACTGGGAGAAAGTCAGTCTGCCTCGGGAGAGGGAGTTTGGAAAGGCAATAATGAACAAAGCAGAAAAGTTCTTCCTTCATGAGACTTAGAATGTTTGTTTTGTGGGAAGGGTTGAATTCAGGGTAAACCTGTCATAGTAATGTGACACATACTCAGGTTCACTAATAGGGAACATATTTGTATCAGGCCTAGACAAAGGAAATGAGATGAGAAACCAAACAGGAATATAATACTTTTTTTTTTTTAATTGAGACAAGGTCTTGCTGTAGAGATCAGGCTGGCCTTGAACTCCTGGTAATCCTCCTGCCTCAGCCTTCTAAGTTTGGATTCTAGGCTTGTGCCATCATACCTGGTGGGAATTCTTTAATTTGTTAACAATGTGAAATGATATCGTCAAAGACCATTTTCCTTCACTGGAGAGGAGGAAATTAATATATAATATATGATATATGATATTATATATTAATGTTTTGCTCTTAAAAATTATTAACATACCAGACACATATACACAAGTGAGATAGTTATGGAGAAATTCAATTCTTCTCCCACATTAAAAAATCTCTTGTTACGTAGTCAACTTGCTTCATAGCGAAAAACTAGTAAAAGGACATAAAAATTCTTTGATTTCTAAAAATAAGTGAAATGATAAAGGGAATAAAAAAGCGAAGCCACTCAAGGGCACCCTCATGGTCGGGAGCTGTACCGCCAGGAATTCGGAACTGAGCAGCAGTGCCGTGGGCCGTGGCTCGCAGGGCGGCGGCGAGCCCAGTGTGGACGCGGCGCTCCCTGCGCCCATGTGCGACCGCCTGGCTCTTCCTCCCGCCGGCCCCGGCCGACCCCAAGGCACACTCAGAGACGCTCGTGCTTCCCAGTCCTGAAGAGCTGCAGCGCCCGCCACGTGGAAGCCGTGGTCCAAGGCCAGGCTATGGTGCAGTTGGGGTTGTTTATTCTGAAGAGTTGTTAATCGCAAAATTTCAAGCCTGTGATAGCACTGAAAAAGTACAAAGAATGTTAGTGATTTGTTGCTCTCATCAGTATTTTCTTTTAGGGTTAGAACTGAAAGATGTCTATTCATACATTTTATAATGATCTATTTGTGTGAATTTTTAACTATATTTCATTTTGTTCTCCTTTTTTGTAGAATACAATTGATTTATTACTTTGGGAATTTTCTGCTGTAATTTTCCAAAGCTAACATTCTTTAAAGAAATCATTACTTTTTTCTGATTCTTACATTTGTAACCCTTGTACAAAAAGCCCCCTAATTCTCTACCTGGTCATACTGAAATTTTCTGCCCCCTTGCCTCAGTTTACCTTGAATATGATAGCAAAAACCACTCCTCAGCTGCCACTGTAATGTTGCTTTGTTTTGTTTTGTTTCAACAACCCTTCATAAGCACCTCGTGGCCCCCGGGGATCAGAATCCTGCTGAAGGGAGAATGAACTGTGGACATCGCCCTGGGGACGCTGGGCAACCACTTCCACTCCTCTGCTCCCTGCCCACATGCTGTCTTCTTCCCACAGCTTGCATTGTTCATTTTGTTGGAACAATTGTTTGTTTCTCTTTTCTTTGTGCTTTGTGGATCACTCCAAGTCCTGGCACAGAATGTTGCTTCTATTCAGTGCCTTGCTGAAAATTAATCTCTGTGACACCTGCTGGAGCATCTCTTCTGTCACGCCTCAGTCCTGCAAAGGCCGTGCCTGTTTCCTCACCACGGCGATGAGCTCCGTACAGCGTGTGTCTTGGCTTCCGGTGAATAGCTCACCTGCACCTCTCTTTTTCTCTGAGAAATTTAGAAATATAAACTGCTCAGGAGACCCAGGCTCGGGGAGAAGAGCTCTCATTCTGTGACCAGGAGCTGTGGACAGGCGCAGCAGCGTGGTGGTGGAACTCCCAGGGGAGCGCCGGTAGTGCTCCTAGTAGCTGTGGAATTTTAGGGGAAAGCTCATGCAGGTTGTTTCACTTGGTAACATACACCAGCCTTCTAATTTACAAACTTCAAAACAGGAACAGGCAGGTTAAGTAAATACATGAAGCTGGTTGGGCATTAGAACTGCTTGGTTTTGTGGTCATTTGGAATGGTCACTCTTATGGTTAATACATTGTGTCAACTTGAGAAGTTTAGAAGTTTAACTGAGAGACTCAGCAGGGAACCAGGGTTCTTACTTTGTAAATATCCTCATCCTGCTCAAAGGAAGGCAAGGACTTTTCTGAGTGCTACACCCACCCTGGGAGGGGGGGGTGGCCTGTGTACAATTTTAGGGTAGAAAAGAGGCTTGTTTGCTCCCTTTTGCTCTGGCTGCTGCCTTGAAGTGCTGCCCCAGTGCCATGCCACCCTGCTTGGAGCCAGCTGATTATGGACTGAAATCTCTAGAAACTATAAGCTAAATAAACCTTTTCTTCCCTAATTTTGGGTGTCAGGTGTTTGTCTCAGCAATGAGAGAAAGTAACCAAGACAGAATTTGGTACCAGAGGAATGGGGTCATTGCTGTGACTATACCTGACCATGTGGTTCAAGAGCCTTTGGAAATGGCTTATGGGAAGAGTTTGGAAAGGTTCAGAGCTCTTGCCTGAAAGAGAAGCCCTGGACCAGCTTAGGCTGTTCCGTAGGGGAGATTCTGGTCAGAGCTCAGGAGACCAGGAAGCTGATAGAGTCTGCCAGTAAAGACCAGGCTCAAGAGGTTTCTGCTGGGAAAAAGGACTGTATTGGGTGTTGGACTCCAGTTGATGTATGTTATGGCTTGGCAGAAAGTTCGTCTGCATTTTGCTCACGTCCAGAGACTTTGCCTGAGACTGAGATTAAGGATGGTGGACTGATTATTCTGGCAAAAGAAATATCAAGGCAGTCAAATGTTGAGGCTGTGGCATGGCTATTGTTGGGGGCTTTTAGCCAGATTTACATTGTGAACCAAGAGCACAGAACTCAGCAGGGTGATTTGAAACAAGAGTTTGACTGGAAAGAAAGCTCCAGTAAA
>RJWT010047192.1:0-11318 GCA_004365215.1 Cuniculus paca | reverse complement strand
CAGGCAGCTACTGACCAAAGGGCAAGTTGTGCCCATGTGGCTGACCTCACTCACTCAAAAAAATCTGAAGGATTTTTTTCCCATGGGAAAACAAGGATGTCATCCTGGCTGTTCATTGTATAAAGCTGAAAAAGTCACTCTAGTGTGAATTTGAAGCTTATCATGTTTATAGTAGAGCAGACAGACTAATAGCAACGGGGTCCTTGGTAACTTGTTGAACCATCAAATTTTGCAATCCTAAAGTCTACCTGCCTCTGGGCATTCTATTATGAGATCATCAGTTTCTTTATTTAAGAAGACAGTTTCATTAGGTTTTGTTTTACTTGATTCTGATATAATCCAAACCCAAAGATGTTTGGTCTCCTGGACTCAATGTGTAAAGACAAGCAGAAACACCAAAATGACACCCAGGATTTGGAGGCAGTTTTATTTATGCTGAGGGGCACTTAACGGGATCATTCCCTGAATATCAGGCCCTGATCTCTGGTGGTCCAGGATTTATATGGGATAAACAAGCAGGAAGTACAGAGGCAGAATGTCTTGTCAATTGTGCATCATAGTGACCAGCTATACATCACAGTGACTAGCTGTTTCTAAGAGACAGAAGCAACTGGAACTGTAACAGGAACTATTACCTTGGCAACTAAGAAAATGAAGTATACTGGCTGGGGAGTGCCATTTTCTATTACAAATGATGGTAACCACATTCAGAAGAGTATGCAAGTCACCCTATTGTCCTAGAAAAGGGAAGCAGAGATTGTACTTTGAGAGTCAAATATAATAGTTTCCAGTGTTATGGCTTGTGTTTAGATGTCCCCCTAAAGCCTCATGTGGTCAAAAGTGGAGTTTACCAGAGGTGGCTGGATTTAGGATGTGTGATGCTGAGATTAAGGGTGTGTGATTACTAAATTTGTCCACTGATTGGCTTGACAGAGTTTTTGTTTTGTTTTGTTTTGTTTTGCGGCACTGGGGATTGAACTCACAACCTCATGCTTGACAGGCAGGCACTTAGGCCACTGAGCTAGATCCCCAGCCCTGTTTTTGAGACAGGGTCTCACCTTGCTGTTCAGGCTGGCCTGGAGCTCACTTTGTAGCCCAGGTTGGTCTGGAACTCACAATAATCCTCCTGTCTCAGCCTCCGAAGTGCTGGGATTACAGGCGTGTGCCACCACGCCCGGCTGGTTTGACAGTTTTTTGTGTGGATAATGGGAAGGCCTATCCTGGGTGTGGGTAGCACCACTCAAAGGACAGGTAGGCTGGATAGATATAAAAGCATGAGAAAAAGGCAGGCCAGCTTCGGGTTCTTTGCTACTTCACTTTCCTGCCTTCTGCCCACCATGAATCATTTCTCCTGTATGATCCCCCTTTGCATTGCCACCCTGCCTTGGAGCCAGTCAACTATGAACTGAAACCTCTACAAATTGTGAGCTATTATAAACCTTTTGTCCTTAACTTTGGGTGTTGGCTATTTTGTCTCAGCAGCAAGTGAGAAAAGTAACTAAGACAGCCAGCTATTAGGCCAGGCATGGTGGCACATGCCTCTAATCCTAGCACTCAGAAGGCTGAGGCAGGAGGATTGCTGGAGTCTGAGGCCAGTCTGTACTACCAAGTGAGACCTTGTCTCAAAAAACAAACAAAACAGAAACCAGTTTGCCAGCCACTGTTAATGTGAATACTCAGCTCTAGAAAGGGAAGGGCACAAGAGTGGGGCTGGCGCAGAGACTGAGATCGAATTTATAGTGGCCTCATCTACCTGGAAGGCTAAATATGGGCTTGAAAGTACAAAGGCCTCAGAGTTGTCTCCTAGTTAGAGACACCTTAGCCCACACTCTCTGTGGCAAGATCCCTATTGGTCAGCATAGAACCTGCATTTGCCACAGACCTGCATCTTTTGACCAACTCTAAGACATGTTGTCAATAGCGACACCATGTGACTATGAGATGCAATGACAATGGTGGATTCCTGAGGCTTCAGGCCTTCCCACCAGGTGTGTGGAAGGTGGATTTCCCCTTTAAATATTTTTGATCAACTAACCCCTTATAAGTTTTTGGAAATGGTGGACAAGACCCTAGTTTTAGATTGTGAATTTATTAACCAGAAATATAAGGTTAAGCATGTTTTCTTGCGGGCAGCTAAGCGAGATAGAAATGAATATACAGTTAGCGAGGGGTTGGGCCTCAAGGAAGTCAGGATGAAAATGTAAAGACATCAGAATTGTGGCTGGAGGCAAATCGGAAAAGAGCCAGGCCTCAGGCTGGATAAGCAATAGCTAGGCCTACAAGATAAACAGCAATTTGAGATTAAACTGTAATTAGCACCACCTGGACAAGTGAGCCCTGATAGGCATCAGGTGCCTAAGTGGGTGAGGAGCACAGCCAGATCCATACTCCTCACTTCCCAAAAAATAGCTTTGTTTTTTCCACGTATCCTTACTACATGACTTATTTTCCTGTTGGACCAATATTAGCTATGCAGCTACACAGTACTCATACTACATTATGACTTTGCTGATTAAATTACCCCCGACAAAGGATCTCAGTGGCCACCCTATTCAACTCCCCTCCTGGAAATCCATTAGTTATTCTTGCTTCCCTCATTTCCAGTAAAACTCTTAAGTCTTTCTTTTGGTTTGCAGCTTCATCCCTCTCTGTTGTGAAACCACAAACTTAGTACAATTGACGTCTAACAGGTTGGGAGTTGTACTTTTCTTACATCAGTTTTTCTGTTTGTGAAAGTGATCATATTTGTACAACGTGGACCATACTTGTACATTTACGTTTTATAAACATACATATTAGGGTGAAAGAAAAGGAAGCTTGAAGACATCCAAAGCAAAAATATTTCCATTGTATACATCCTTGAATATCTGTCGCTAGTTTCCTATCACCTCCTGGATAATGACCCACCACCATGTCCCATGTCCCACAGCCTTTACTTCTCCAATGATGCAACACACTCATTCCTCAGGAATCCTTCAGTAAGTTCTATATTTGTAAATGCTTTGGGAGCTAGTTTTGTAGTTTTGGGGAGGGCAGACATGCACTGTACCAAAGAGGATCAGTAAGTGTTCTCTACCTCTCCTCCTTGTATACTGGGGAACTCTTACTCACTTTTCAGAAATTCTTAGGAGCCCTTTCTACTTTTGCCTTTCTCCTTGGCTGCATACTGAAGTCATCCGAACAGCCTTACACATACATTCTGGCACTGGGGCCTACCTCAGAGATTTTAATTTAATGGGCCTAAGCACCGAGTTTTCAAAGCTTCCCAGGTGACTCAAATGTGCAGCCAGGATTGGGCCACGCTGACCAGGAGGCTCTCGCGACAGCCTCATGTACAGTAATCCTTTCCCTTCCGTGGTCCGCGCAGCCTTCTCTGATCAGGCTTATCACGATCTTGAACGTATACCATCTCCTTCTATGCAGCAGTCAAGCATCTCTGCATTGTTGCAGGCTAATGTAGGACCTTGCAATTCGTAAACATTTGAAAAATGCTGAACGAGAGGGTGAAACGTTATCAACAAACAATTACTGGAGGTCGTCCAACGTCAGTTGCTACAGTGATCAGCCTTGGCTGGAACCTGGAGACCATGCTGACTGGCCCCCAGAAATAGTTCAGTTAAGGCGGGGAGGAGGCACGCCGAAGGTGGGTATCGAGAGGCCAGCTTGGGGTGACCAGGAAGTGCAGGCTTCACTCTCACTTGCAGTAGCAAAAACACATTTCTGACAACTTCCGGATAAACAAGGCTCCAAGTGAGTGCCCAAGGGCTTACGGGGCTGGGGCTCGTTGGGCGTGCGGTGGGCGTGCGTGCCTACGCCAGCACGGCGGACTACGTCTACGGCAGTGATAAGCCCCGCCCCCAGCAGCGGAGCCAACCAGAGGATACGGGCTGACCCAGCCTTCTCTGGCTTTCCGAGAGAGTCGCTCGGAGTAGCTCTGGCAACGTGGGGGCGTGCCCTCGACCTGCTCGGGCTCGATTGGGTGGCCTTCCCCGCAGTAACGGTTGTGCCCGCGGAGATCTAACTGCTAGAGCCGAGTGGGGCTGGGCCGGCTGCTGGTGGGAGACAGCGGCTTAGGAAGGTGAGTGGTGCTTGAGGTCCCTGAAGGTGTCGTCGGAGTTCCCTTCCTAGAAGACCCCTAGACTTGAACTCCACCGGGACCGCAGGGAGGAGCCCTTGGGACAGATCCGCGCTCTTGAAAAATGCTTGTGTAAAGGTCTGGCGCTTGGACACACCTGGTTTCCCGCCGGCTTCCTCAGCCTTTGTGCCCTCTGGGGCTTCGTAAAGCCTCGCGCCTCCGTTTCTTGATCGAATAATAAATATGGTAAGTGTTGTCTGAGGTGATTGTGAAAGTTAGATCGAGCAATAATGAGGAGGCCGAGAGTCACCTGGCACGGACTAGACTTTAGGGTCTGGGAACTGTAATTACCCCTCCGCGAGAGTCGATTGCGGCTGGTCCGCCCGCCCGGGGGTCAGGGTCGGGGTCGGGCGTCCGAGCCTGGAAGCAGAAGCGGGGAGATCACGGTCGCAGGTGGCTGGGTGTCCCTTACTCTGCTCTGTTAGGCTCGTTCCGGGGGATTATTTTGACTCTTATGTGGCGTCTACTTTGATTCTTTTAATGTGAGAAAGGTCAGCGGTTTAAGAGACACCTAACAGAAACCGAACGAAAGGGTCTTGATTGCCTATGCATTTGATTCACATCGGTATTGGGGATTGAACTTAGGGTCTTCGCCCTGCGCTGCGTTTCGCGAGGTCTCCTGGTTACCCCCTTTTCTTGGAGAAACAGGACTCACAAAGTTGCTAAGTTGCCCAAGCTGGGCTGGAACTTGCAGTCCTACCTCAGCCTCCCGGAGTGCTGTGACTACAGGTGTGCAGCCGTTCTATTTTATTTTTTATTTATTGGTTTTGAACCGGGAATTGAACTCAGGGCCTCGCGCTTGAGAGGCAGGCGCTACTGGAGAGCTACATCCCCGGCCCTAGTCATTTTGTTTTTAGTCATGATAAACATTCAGACATTACTCATTATTTACAATCCTCTGCATGAGATTCTTGTCTCTGTGTCTTATATTCTCTTTCTCTCCCCTCTCTCTCAATATTGCTGAATAGACCACCCAACAGGCTCAGGTAGCTGACTGGCCTGGAGTTTTACTGGCAGTTTTTGTTTCAAAGCAGCAGAAGCCTATTCTGCCCTTTAAGTAACATCCTGGGACAGAATGTTGGTTGAGATGATAGCCAATCCTAACTCCCTTTCCTTATTGGAGATTTATTTCTTTCTCAGCAACCTTGAAAAAGCAAATTTAAATATTTTGAAGGAGTTTTTCTGTGAATAGAAAAGACCTGAAAGCTTTAACTATGTCCATTTATTGCACTAATTTGAAAGACATACTTTGAGATCCTTAATTTTCGTGTGACTCATTTTAAAAAGAACAGATGCCAGTCATGGTTTATTTTCAGGTTTCTTCTCCAAAAATGGTGAAACTAATGTATGCATGTTACAGAGGCTTCAGACTTTTAAAGAGCAATTTAAAGAAAGGCTCTTGGGAAACATAATGCTAGAATATACCTTTTTTTTTTTCTTTTTGCACTTGGCTTGTACCATCTACTAGTGATGGTGAACCTATGACATGTGTGCCACAGTGAGCTGTTTGTATCACTGAAAGCTCTAAAATTACTGCCATATACAAACTGTTATCCCTCTATTCCCTACTCCTATAATCTTTGTTTTGTTTTGTTTTTCGAGACAGGGTCTCACTAAGTAGTCCAGGCTGGCCTTGAACTCATGTAATAGTCCTGCCTCAGCCTCCTAAGTTCTGGGATTACAGGCATGCACCACCACTCCCAGCATCCTGTAGTCTTACTTTGTTAATGACACGTATCAGAGCTACAGCGTCTGCCTTGGCCTTGGGATGCATTTGGTCTCTCCTGTGATTATTGAAATTGTAAACCTGGGACCTATAATGGCCTGAAGTGGGAAAAAAGCTGCTGCAAATTACTGATACATTTATTTCGCAGAGTAGACCTTAAATGGAGGAGGAGGGCTTGATCACAGGTGTAAATTAGTGGTTTTCTTCCTGCCTTAGTTACTTTTCTCATTGCTGACAAAATACCTGATGCCCAAAGTTAAAGGAGAAAAGGTTTATTTAACTCACAGTTTATAGAGGTTACAGCCCACAATCAGCTGGCTCCAAGGCAGGGTGGCTCATGGCAGAGGCAACAGTTCATAGTAATGAAGGACAACAAAAGTAAGCAAGCAAGGGGTCAAGATAAGCCTCTTTCTGTCCCTTATATTGTTTCCAGTCTACTGAGATTAGGGCGGTGCCAATCCAATCAGTGGACTATTACAGCAATCACCCACCCTTAATCTCAGCATTGAACTATGAGTCAATCACATTCCAGATTCAGCCACCTCCAAAAATCCCTATGACCACATGAGGCTCTGGGGGTACATCTAGACACAAACCATTACACTGCCTATGCTTTATGATCAGTCACATTTTGTATCTGTGAGTGCTTCATTTTAGTGAGTGCTCTTGTGAGTAGGGATAACCTACATTTGAGGCCAGTAATCCAAAATGATGACAGACTTGGATACCCAGAAAATGTTTCAACAAAACAGAGAAAAGCTAAAAAGGGGAAAGAAGATAGGAGGCATATGATATGGTGGGGAGCTGTAGAGGCCATTAACAGTTACTGCAGTTGTTTGGGTTTTGGGCTAGTGGATACCAGAACCACAGATATCTGCTCTGAGACTAACACAAGGCCATTCTTACTAACAAGTTGATTCTTTCAAAATTTTGGTTTATCTTTTTGAAACCTAGATGAAGACCCAGTTGCAGACATGAGACCCATTGGGTGATCGTTTCATTGAGATACCTTGAATGACCAGATGTAAAGCGCAAGAGGAATGTACAATGACTGAGGTATGTCTCATAGGACAGATGACTCTAGATGTTGGAGCATCATGGAAAACATTTATTATTTATTAAATATTATGCTAGATATATTACAAGTATTTTTTTTGACTTCCTGATAATCTTGTCAGGTAAATACAATAAGGAAATTCAGTAAGGAAACTGAAGTTTAGAGGGATTAAATAACTATTTAAGACAATACAGATGATCACCAACAACACAGCGGATTACCAACTCTTACCACCAAATTTGTTGTGTCCCAGACACTGTTCCATTTTCTTCCTATATGAACTCTTATCTTGACAATCCTGTAAGCTAGGTACGTTCACTATCCTCATTTTTTTCATGAGGAAATTAAAGTATTAGAAGATTAGTGCTTTCTTGCCTTGTACATAGAGCTATATCAGATTTCTTTTGGTTAGTATTTAGGCAAAATATTTTTATTGTAAAATGAATTTTGATTATGAAATAAACCCTCATATGCAAAATGTACAACTTCATGAATTATTCTAAGACATACCAGACAGTATGCTAGAGCTCTTCCACTGCCCTATTCTAAAAACATCTCCTGTGCTCCTGTTAGTCGCCGCTCTTCTGCTTCTGATGTCGTAGTTACTTTTTTATTGCTAAGACAGAATACCTGAAACCCACAACTTAAGGGAGGAGAGATATATTTTGGCTTAGTTTCCAAAGTTTTGGTCCATGTTCCTTCAGTTCCAAGAAAGCCGAAATCACTCGGTGGAATGGACTGGCCGTAGGAAAGCAGCTTACCATGGAGGCCACGAAACAGAGAAAAGGGAGAATCCCAGGAGGGAACCGTATCCTTTTAGGTCAGGCCCCTAGTAACCTGCCTCTTCTGGTCAGACCCCAACTTCTAAGAATGAGTTAGCTATAGCATTCCCATAATCCAGTTTCTCTACAAGCCCTACCTCTGAACACATGAGGCTTCTGGGGAACATTTTTAATCTGAAACATAATACCTGACTTTTATGGTGATTACTTCCCTGCCTTTTAAATGTATAGTTTTGTGCCTGTCATCTTGCACATCAAAAAAATGTTAAATGAATCTGTTGATTTTTCTTTGCTTCATTCCTTTCTTATAATTTATCTGGTTAGATAGTAGGTCAGATGGTCTGTGTGCTTGCTATAATCTGAATTCTGCTGATTGCAAACTCATGTTTCATTCAGTGTGTTTCTTTGCCCTCAGTAATTCCTGCACATTTTGTTAGCTTGATCCAAGACTGAATCCCTTTGGTAATTCTTTGACTAGTGTTTGGCAAGACTGTAAGAGGCACATAATGTTTTGTTGTCTTTGTCCTTTTGCTCTCAGCAACTATTGATACTTGATGACTATATCCATTTACTGAGGGTTGAAAAATAGTGGTATTTATATCTTTCTCATTTATTAGTTGGAATACTAGTCCCTTTGTCTATCATTTGGATATCCAGAAGTTTATATAGGAAAGGCAGGATAATGGTTCTCTCCATTTATTTACTAATTTTCATAATAATGAATTGGCTCCTTATTTTCTGAAGGTAATTGTTATATCTCATGTTCAGATGTCCCCCCAAAGCCTCATGTGACCATAGTTCGGACTTTTTCAGAGGTGGCTGGATCTAGAGTGTGTGCAGTGCTAGAGTTAAGGATGCGAAGATTAAGGGTGTGAGTGCTATTACAATATAAGGGACAGAAAGAGGCTTGCTACTAGTTACTTCCAGTTTCTCTCTTTTTTGTTTTGCTATCTTCTGCCTGCCATGAACTGTTTCCTTCTCTGCGATGCCCCTATGTGTGCCAGCCTGCCTTTGAGCCACTGAACTAAATAAACCTCTACAAACTGCAAGCTAAATAAACTTTTCCTCCTTTAACTTTGGGTATTGGGTATTTCATCTCAGCAAGAAAAGTAAGCAATTTAAAAACTAATATCACTTAAAACTGAAATGTATTACATGTTGGGTTTCAGTTCATTGCAATTATGATTGGTAAAGTTCATATTGTCTCATCTTTGGCTAGTGAAAACCTAGTCAATAAGCCTTTTTTATAGGACCCTTCTTATCTGATCAGTTTGACCCTTATCTGATCTTTTTGATAGCAACCTTCTTATCTGATCAGTTTCTGTGCCAGATCTGAAACCAGTTAATCTCTTTATCTTGCTTTGTTTTCTGTTTTTGAGATTGGTGGTGGTGGTAGTAGTGATGTTTTTTTTCTTTTTTCTTTTCTTTCCTTCCTAGGTGAAAAAGGGAGTTTTCTTTGCAGCACTGGGGATGGAACCCAGGGCCTTGTGCATGCCAGGGATGTACTGTATCACTGAGCTACATCCTTAGCCAGCCCCTCCTTTCTAAAGTTTTTAAAATTTTGAGATAAACTATTTGCTAAATTGCTCAAACTGGCCTCAAACTTAGTGATCCTCTTGCTATAGCCTCCTGAATATGTGGGATGAATATGAAGGTGTGGTCTAAATTTCAGTTTTACCCCCTTCTATTTAATTCTCTTTAGTGTATTGGGAATATAATGTGTAGTTTTGAGGAAGAATAAATGAATTACTGGTTTTAAAATTAATACTAAACAATTTTTTACATGATGCTGCATGCCTATAATCCCAGCGCTCAGGCTGAGGCAGGAGGATCACTGAAAGTTCAAGGCCAGCCTGAATTTCAGAGTGAGACCCTGTCAAACAAAACAAAACAAAACAAAAAGCTAAATTTTGCTTGCAATATAGAAATAAAGATAGCATGTCTACCTTTTAAAGTGTTAAAAAGGAAAGAACACTTTTTTTATTAGTACATGTTTGCAGTACATAATAATTATACTTAATGTGGGGAGTTTGCACATGTACATAATACATCTTACTTTTGGTTGTTGTTTTTGAGACAGGGTTTTGCTATGTAGTCCAGAATGGCTTTGAACTTGTGGTGATCCTCCTGCCTCAGCCTCCCAGGTACTGGGATTACAAATGTGTGCCACCATGCCTGGCAACACATCTTAATTCTTTTTTGTGTTCCCTTTCCCTCTCATTCTGCCCCCTCCAACTCATCCTCTTCTTCATTTTCAAATTCTCTATTTTAATTTTTTCCTTCAATTTTCTTTTTTATCTCCTTTTCCCTTTCTTCTCACCCCTCTCCCACCATCTATTCTTCCTCTTCCCATTTAAAAAAGATCTCTGTACTGCCTATTATTTTTATTTTGCTCTTTATTTATATTTTGGGTTTCTCGTATAAGAGAAACCATGCAATATTTAAACTTCTGTGCTTGACTTCACTTAATATGATCCCAAAGTGCATCCATTTATCTACAAATGCCTCACATTTATCCTTACTTATGACAGAGTAATACTCCATTGTATATAAATATCACATTTTCTTTATCCATTTATCTGTTAATGGGCATATATAGGCTTGTTTCAATATTTAGCTGTTATAAATTGTGCTGCTGTAAACATAGGTATGCATGTATCACTGTCCTATGAAAACTTTCAACTTTCAGGAGGATATTCAGAAGAATAGCTGGGTTGAATGGACTTTCTATTTTTAGTGAGGAATTTCCATACTGATCTCTATAGTGGCTGTATTAATTTACATTCCCACCAACAATATAGAAGAGTTCCTTTTTTTCCCACAGCCTTGCCAGCATTTATTATTTGATTTCTTGATGATAGCCATTCTTTTTGGAATAAGATAATATGTCAGTGTTGTTTTTAATTTCTATTTCTCTAATGGCCAGTGACATTGGGCATTTTTTCAGGTATTTATGGGCCATCTGTACTTCTTTTGAGAAGTATCTGTTTATTTCAGTTTCCCATGTTTTGACTGTATCTTTCATTTTGGCAAGTTTAATTTTTTTAGTCTGTATATATTCTATATATAGTCAGTCTTCTGTCTGAGGAATAGCTGGCAAAAATTTTTTTCCATTCTGTGGGCTGCCTCTTTACTCTGTTGATTGTGTAGAAGCTTTTAAATTTGGTAGTCCATTTGTTGACTCTGAGTATTATTTTTTTTGCCATGGTTGTTCTCCTCAGAAAGTCCTTGCCCACACTTACGTCTTCAAGGGTTTTACCTATTTTTTTTAATTTTTTTTTATTTTAAAGAGAATAAAACAAAACAGAACAAAACAAAGCAAAACAAAACAGAATAGAGTCAAACATAATATAGCATTTCAAAACAACACTGCAAGCTATACAGGTTTTCAAAACATAACAACAGGAGATCAACAATGGTTACCCTAGTGTCTCTTGCTTTCTTCAAAATGGTTGTTCATACATTTACAGACAACAAACTCAAACAAAACAAAGTAATATAAAACCAGATAAAACAAAAGAGCATTACAGGCCTTCAAATCGGACAACAAGAAACCAGCAGTGGCTACTGTAGTGTCTCATTTTTCAAAAGAACTGTTCCTATCTTCTCACATATTGC
>RJWT010047191.1:0-11235 GCA_004365215.1 Cuniculus paca | reverse complement strand
CTATGAGGCCACTATATGATAACAAAGGTAGCTGCCACCAGAAAATTAATGAAGGCGTTAATTAAAAAGGACTTTAACTATTAAAACTCAAGCACAGAACTCACTTTACTCTTAGAATTCAAAGTTAATGACCTAGTGACGTGAGGGTGCCATGCAGTAAGCCCTCCTTGCTAACACTACAGGCATCTCCACTGAAGCTCAGACAAAGAGCAACTGTTATGATTGATACATTGTGTCAATTTGAGAAGTTTAGAAGTTTAACTGAGAGACTCAGCAGGGAGCCAGGGTTCTTACTTTGTAAATATCCTCATCCTGGGCAAAGGAAAGCAACCACATTTTGTGAGTGTTACACCCATCCTGAAGGTGGGGGGATGGGGGTGGCCTTGTACAGGGTAAGGGAAGAGAAGAGGCTTGAGTTTTCCCACCTTTGCTCTGGCTGCTGCCTTGAAGTGTTGCCCTAGTGCCATGCCACCCTGCGTTGGAGCCAGCTGATTATGTACTGAAACCTCTACAAACTGTAAGCTAAATAAACCTTTTCTTCCCTAATTTTGGGTGTCAGGTGTTTGTCTCAGCAATGAAGAAAAGTAACCAAGACAGCAACTCTTCTTACACTGAGTCTCAAGCACTGGATCCTGATCCCAAATGCCTGTTCCTCCTTATGATTCAATGCTGCCATGACTTAGGGTAAGTGAGTGACCTACCCCGCAGTATTTTTGGTAAAGGCTTTTGCTCCATCTACTTTCTCATACACAGAATCAAAATAGTGGAGGCAAGCTCAGCTTTCCAGACCCAGTAATCAGTCTACAGTGTGCATCTCGGGTCCAGACCATGACCCTCACCTCTAACTGTTGGCTTACATGGAACATTTTCTGGATGGATTTCACCTCTGTGTTTTGACACCCTAACTAGGGAGACAAAATTAGTACGACATCCTATCTCGCTGTGCAGATTCAGTACAAGGGAAAGGGGTAGGGATGAACAGACCCTTTCAAAGTCATTAAAGGCAGTAGGAAAATGTTTGCCTTCTTTACTTATGCTCAGCTCCATCCAAATAGGGGATCCAAAGAGGACTATGTTCCTCAAATCCTATCTTTACACTATTCAAACTCATACATTCCTCTCTGTCAGGCCATTAGACCTGGTCATGGCCAATCGCAAACAAATCATTTATGTGAGTGACTGCATTCTGCCTTAGGAACCATGATCAAGGAACAAAATATAAAGAGACCAGGTACAGACGGTCTTCTAATCACTCCTGGAGCAATAAGCCACGTCATGAGGGGCCAGTTGGCTGAACAATCAGTGAAAGAGAAAGCTGCTGGCTCAGTCTTGCCTGTGTTGGAGATTTTGTTCTTCTGTTTTTGCTATACCTTTTTTTTAACTGTTGGTAAAATAAGATATATAAACATTTACATAACATTTACCATCATAATCATCTCTAATATGTCATTTAATAATGTTAAATATATTCACATTATTGCACAGCAAGAGATCTCCAGAACCTTTTATCTTATTGTTTATTAAACAACAGCTCCCTATTTCCCCCTTCCCTTGTTTGCCAGGAAGAGTGATGTCTCCTCTACATCCTAATGATACCAACCTTATGTAACATCATGTCATAAACAGGAACAAAATAGAAATGAAAGTTATTAATTTTACAAATAAAAGATTCCTTATAGTTACTTGAAGCTAGGTGGCACCTCTTTCAGTATACCACTATGTCTGATCAAACACTAATATAGGATACAAAGGTCTATTTGTGGTGGAAGGGGTCACTGAATTTAGTATTTTTCCTATGCTCCTGCCAGTGACCACTGGTGATACAAATTTGTGGTGACTGAGTAGGTAGAAATGTGGTTTGAAAAGCAGGGAAGTCTTCATCACTTTCTCATCATTGGACTCAACTACCCAACACCCACAATTTAAAAGAGGAAAAGTCTGCTTTGGCTCACAGTTTTGGAGGATTCAGTCCGTAGTCAGTTGGCTCCAAGGTAAGAAGGGCATGGTAGAAGAGCAGAGGAAAAGCCTATCCCATCATGACAGCCAAGAAGCAGAGGAGGAGGAGCTGAGGAGGAAGACAGACCCTTTTGGATCACACCCCCACCCATCTCCTAATGGCACACTCAGCTCTGAATTCATTAGAGGCTGAGTATTGCACTCCCAATGACTTTCCAAAAGCCCTGCTTCTGAGCACACAGATGGTCCACATCTAAATCATAACAAGCACTAAAGAATGATGGGGAAACAATTTCTAGGGCCAGTTGATGATTTAAAAAATACCAAGTTCCTCAAACAGCCCCTCCACAGTAACAATATTCACACATTCTCAGCAGCTCCGGCTCCCCAGGATGGGCCAGGCCAGAAAGCCTAATAGGAGCTGCAAATCTCTGATGGAGGAGTCATTCTCACAGAAAGGGCTGCATGGTCCAAATGTCCAGTCATCACACCACTGCTCCAGACTGACCCTACTGCACATTCAGCTGACGCCACATCCAGCCTGGCTAAAATTACAAAAGCAATAATTCTGCTGAAGAAAACAAGTACTGTACTTGAATAACTGATATGCTCAGGCTGAGAATCTTCACAGAACAGAGACAACTTCTCAGCCTCTTTAACTCTGATAAATGGTCATGTGCCACACCAAACCAGCCTTGTACCAATCAGTCCAGGGTGTGAAATTTGGATTTATTTCTGTGTCTTGGTGCTGAAAAGCTCTAAATGAACTCCCTCCTTTGGCCCTGCAGGCTCCTCAGAGCTCCATCCCAGGTCTCTAGCCTTCACTGTATACCACGAGGTACAAGGTGACAGTGACCTGCTGCATCTATCAGCTGAGTTTCATATGGCACTCTTTAAGACACGCCAGGTCTTCTAGACTAGATTATCTAGTCGGCACATCAAAATTAAACACTGAGAAAGAAAACAAAGATTCTAGAATATTCTAAGCTTGGGTGGTGAGAATAATTTCTAACCTCTCTATTCTGTTGCTGCCACTGTCAAAGTTCTGACAAATTACCCAGAAGTCCTCTGCCCCCACCCTCACTCTCTGCCAACTGCCCAACCTCTTTCACCCAGAACCCTCCCAGGACTGCAGCCCCTTGATAGCCCGGCAAACTTGGCTTCCCTTCTCACCTGCACTCTTTTACCACCTCAGGTACAAACCCTACCTCAGGGAGGCCAGGAACTGTGCTCTGCTCAGCGTGCCCCCTGCGTCTCACTCACTTCCTCCAGCACCCTTCCACTCCTTGTCACGCCAGTGACACTCACTCACCAGGCCTCCATGCTAATATTTTACGAGTGTCTCGTACAGCTCTCCGAACAATGCTGCTGCTGTCCCTGCTGCCCCTGCTGCATCAGCCAAAAAGCTGGGAGTCACGTTGAGCACGTCCCTCCCTCTCAAGAGTCAATCGATCACTGAGACATTAGGAGTCTACTTCTTAAATTACTCTTGAATCCATCTACTTTCTCTCTGGCCCAGTAAAGCATCTTTTCTGCTGTCCAGATCATGGAGAACAGATCCTCCCTGGTTTCCTGGCATCTGTTCTTCTTCACTGCATTTCTGCTCTCTAGGCAGCATTCCCCACATGTCATCCCACTGCCAAACAGATTATCTTTGAAACCTGAACAGCACTTTAGGATGGGTGCTGCTCTCCTCTGTGTCCAGTCCCGTGGAACTCATGTGCTCTTCCATGGCATCCCACAGCTCACGCATGAAATCCCAAATCCTTAACTTGCTCAATAAGGTCCTGAAGGGTACTTGCAGGTGTACTTCATCCTGCCTCCAACCTTCACAAATCTGTTCCCTTTACCTGAAACCCTCCCTCCCCACTGCACGTTCTACACATCTTAATTCACAGACACACTCACAACACTGGAAATCCTTCCCTGACCTGCATCAGGTCACAAGCCCTGCTGTAAGACCTTCTTCATGAGGGTTCTTAGTATAATTATAATTGCAAAACTGTTTACTGCCTAATGTCTGTTCCTTTCCCTCCTTCTAAAATGCATGCATCATGAGGGCCATCGCCACATCTGGGAGCATGCTGTCTTGGTTCTAGCAATGCATGGTCCTCCCCACTCAGTTTCTGTAACTTCAGTTAGTGAACAATGTTTCCCCGGGTCACAAATGAAATCAGTCACATCTCCATGTTGTGACAATTATGCATGTATCTTTATGTCATGGTTTTCACTTTTCTAAACAATATAGTGTTTATAAATATGTTACATGGTGAACTGTAAGTTCTAGAGAGCCTAAAAGAGCTTTGTTTAGAGTTAAGATGTTGAGAAATTAAGTCTCAGTGCCTTCGGCACCTCTCAGAAACTCCACACAAACTTTATTCCACCAGTCCCATTTTACAGGCAAGGAAACTAAGATACAGGAAAGAAAAATAAATTGCATGAGAAGTGGCAGAGGCAGGACTCGAATCCTGGCCCATCAGAAGCAAAGCTCATGGTCAGCACACCTTAGCAATGACAAAGCCAGACTGACCCCATCTGTGACATGGAGGACAGAGCTAGGCACATTCCATGTAAGTGATCGCGTATGCCTCCACTTCCCTGCTCTGTGACGATTGGTGGCATTACCAAAGCTCCTCTCCACGTCCCTCAATGTCTGTGTTGGCCAACTGAGTGATAAGAAGAGCTCTGAAACCATCAGACTGAAATAAGAAGTGAAGAGCTGGCTACCTGCAAGGTTATCTCTATATGACTTCCTGACTACATAACATCCCAGGACGTTCTTTTTCCTAAAGCAATTCTATTTAAATGTCACTGCCACTAAAATTACTAAAGCCTTCAGTAGCACACAGACTTTGAATGTGAAAGAGTGCACACAAATATCGCGCTGAAAACTTAACACTCCTAATACAATTTTCCAGGCCGAGGGTATAGCTCAGTGGCATAGTAAACATGAGGTCCTGAGTTCAAGTCCCAGTTCCAGAAAAAAACAAATGAACAACAACAACAAAAAAAAATACAATTTTCCACACCTTGCCATGTAAGTTCTTAAGTTTCATGTGTGTTTGGTTCAAGTCAGTCAAGTATGTCCACTAATTCCCACCTGCCATGAGTTGACATGGACTTGGACTGGGACAAGAAAGGTGCAGACAACGCTGTCACTGCCAGGTGAATAAAGCAAGATAAACTTTCGAGAGTTCCCTGTAAGCAGCTGCAGTGGCCACTAGAGCCTTGAGGACTCTTTCAGCCCTGCGCTGATGCACATTTCTGCAGTTTTCACTGCAGACAGTGAAATAAAGCAGACAAGGTATTTTCAGTTCAATTCTCTGCAGAGCCACAGTTTTCTCACCTACTAATTCTAATTAACAAGAAATGCCCTGGCCAGACAGACAGATGTACATACCCTCTACCTACCACATGTAACAAAATAAACACCTTCCGATAATGCATAGTTTTAAAGGTTTATGAACCACACAAAAGGGCACTACATTTACAAGAAGGTGAGGTTAAATACACAAGGCATTTTTCCAGGTTTCAGAGTCTGGTGTTCTTAAAAGAATCACAAATGCAAATAACTTTATATGAAGCAACATGTTTTGGTTAACTGGTAACAGTATATGTTGAAAGGATCATGTTAATGAGAAATACGCTTTACATCCTCGCTCAAAGCTTGGTCCATGGATCAGGGCATCATCTGGGATCTCATTAAAATGCAGGATCTCAGTCACCACCCAGCACCTACTGAATCAGGATCTGCATTTCAAACAGATGCCCAGATGATTCAAATGTTTGATAAAGTTTGGAGAAGCACTGCTTTACATTATTTGGTACTCAGTCCCTGCCACACCAGTAACAAACTTGAAAGAACTGCAGTGGCAGATTTTTAGAGAATAAATACTCAATATACTCTTTTTAAAGTGACTCTCTGAGGGATTTGTTTTAGGAATTAATGTACAAAAAAAAAAGATTCAAAAGCTCAGCGAAATACATGGCCCTGCATTTTAACATCCTACAAGTACTCAGACCCTTGCCTGAAATGCTAGAGGATTTTAAAATATAGCTTTATTCATAAAGGTAAGGTTTTCATTGAAAGCTTAACACGTATTAATCTGACCTTGTAGAAGCCATTGAAATGGAAACTTTTATCCAGAATTTAACTTGATGATAAAAGAAACAAACAAACAAAAAAAAACCTTGAAGCAGGAATGTCAGGAGAGGGGATGAAGATGGAATCCTTCCCAACTTAAGAGCTGCTGAGTTGTAGAATCATAAAATGTGAGCACAGAAATGAGCTTATTCTCTCAGCTCTGCTTCACTCCCCAAAAAAAAATATTCTGCAGCACTTCATATCTAAAGTATCTTCTCCCAATGAACTCCAAATGATTCACGTTTATCAACCAACTAATCAACCAACAAGTAAGTACTGTTTAGTCTTTTGATACCTCAAAAATGCTGTGATACACTTGTTTCTTTACAAAACTCATAGTCTGGTGAAATGAAATAAAAGCTCATAACACATAAAGTTGGGGTAGTTATGTCCCATGAGAAGCACAGTGAAGACGAGAAGAGATGATCAGGGTTGGTGACTAGAAGACCCACGTGCTCCCTCCTACCAAGAACCGTGAGGCACAAGACGGTGGGTGTTCTGCCCAATGTCATGATGTAAGTCTCTGGATGAACTGGAGTCAGAAACCAGGCCCCTGAATCATTCTGTCTGCCATGCACACAGTCCCTCAGGAGTGTTGACGTTTGGGGGCCAGGTTTTCAGGCAAAGCCTGCTGGTTGTTTGTTACTGACCCATTCTTCTGCAGCAACAGAATCTGTCTGTCCACATGATGCCCAGGTGCTATTTTCTAGTGTTTTGTAAGGCGGCGTGGCCCCGTGACTAGGTCATTGCCAACAAAATGTAAGTGAAAGTGACCTGTGACTCCAGGGGCCACGCCTGAAGAGAGTAGGCATGCCTACTTCACGCTCCCCCCCCCCAGCTGCACCCCTCAGTCAACAGCGAGAAGGAACCTGCCCTTGAATGGCCAACAGTCAGAGCCACCTACCAACCAGGAAGGCTGGCCTCAGACTTCAGCATAAGGAAGAAACTCTCTCCAAGGGTCTCAAACCAACACAGTACATGACTCGTGTAATATAAGCAAAAGTATGAGCAAGGTAACAGGACGGCTGGTGCTTTCCTATTTTAATGGAACTATCACGGCGCATCTCCTCCTTGACCTCCCTCCGTGCCTTGCACATGTCTGTTAGTAGAAACAGAAACAGGCATTGTAATGGGCGCTTAGGTGACAGACGATCTGTTAAGAAACATGCACAGTACATTATTTAAGCCTCATCGCAACTCTATAGACTATTATCTTTAATTTACAGATGAGGAAAAAAGGTCTAGGGAGATGAATAAATAGTATTGAGTAGGAATCAAACTTAGGTCTGATGACTCCAGTGTTGTTGCTCTTCTCTAAAATGTTATATTCTCTCTCTCTCTCTCTCTCTCTCTCTCTCTCTCTCTCTCTCTGTGTGTGTGTGTGTGTGTGTGTGTCTGTGTGTCTGTGTTGTGTGTGTTTATTTTGCTGAACAGGAATCAGTAAACTAAGTGTGGTGCCTAGGTGTGGTGAGCAGAACACTAGACTGAGAAACAAAAGACCTGGGATTCTCTCAGGTTCGAACTCTGGGCTGTTGGAAGTCATTGAAGCTGGAAATTGAACACAGGTGCAGGGCTGAGGCATGGCCAAGGTGTGACTGACCTGAGAACAAGGAGAGCCTCAAAGAGTAAGATAAGACCACAGCTGAGGACACCTGGCTCCAACTCCAGTTAACTAAATAAAGACTGTAGCTGCAGGCATTTCACTCCTGTCGTGAAATGGCCCCTGGAGATTTTCTCCTAAGATACTTCTCCTAAATTAACATAATTTGTTACTTGGAAAAGTCCTTGAACCACTCCCAAGATCTTGCTCAGTTTCCTTCCTTTTCCATCCTAATCCCTTCATTCTTTGAAAACTAAAAAAATACAGGCCACCCAGAGACATTCTTTGTCTCAGCCCCGAGTCTTGAACTCTGTTACAGGGTTTTGACCCTCCTGGAGCCCTAAAATCATGCCATTTGTCTCATTTTTTTTTTGTATTTTAAAGAGAATAAAACAAAACAAAACAGTAAAACACAACAAAGCAGATTAGAACAGAACAATGCAAGTACAGGACTTCAAAACAAGACAACAGGAAATCAACAATGCCTACCATAGTGTCTCTTGTTTTCTTCAAAATAGTTGTTCATACCTTCACACACTATAAATGCAAACAAAACAAAATAATATAAAACCAATCAAAATAAACAAATGAAAGCATTACAGGCCTTCAAAGCAGACAATAAGAAATTAATGGCTACCATACTGTCCCTCGTTTTCTTCAAAATAGCTGTCCATACCTTCTTACATATTGCAGTCAAATAACAGAAAACAGACTTAAACCAATCAAATCAAAGAATAAAAGCATTATTGGGCTTCAGAACATGAAGATAAGAAATCAGCAATGGCTACCCTAATGTCTCATTTTCTTCAAAGTAGCTGTTCACACCATCATATTTAATAAAATCAGTTCTTGTAAATTCTTTAGGAGTAGTTCTAGGTATGTATAAGCCTATACATATACATCTATCCTTTCTGTGTCAGATGGAATAACAAAACACAAGAAAAACAAGAAACAATAAAGACAAATACATAACAATAGAGAGCCCAAAACAATAACAATATAGGCTTTCTAAACAAGGTGATAGGAACATAACAAAGGTTGTTATTTTGTATAGTTATCTTCAAAAGAGTTACTCAGATTTCCAGATACAGACATACAAAATTGAACCAATCCTATGAATGTTAACTGTTTTGTTCCAAGAACTAATAGAATTAGTAGTACAATCATCTTAGCTATCTTAAGTGTGTGTATACACATATATAGAGAGAGAGAAATTTATGTCTTTTTGCTTTTCCCTTCCTTTTCTCCTCTTCCCTGAGTTGTTTTTTTTGACTCAAGACCATACTTATAAGTGAAAAAAACCAAACTCACATGTGTAAACACCGTATCATCTCCCTAGTGTAAGAAACTGAAAGAGGCAATAAGATACAAAATCCTCAATAAATACGGTGTAAGGGTAAGAAACTGTCTCATTTATTTAAACCTTAGTCATGCACTCATTTGGGAGATTGGGGATCTTGGCCAGGTCCCGGATACTGGGCCAGCTATTTAGCTTCTCAGGACCTAAGTGCATTACCAAATACACTATGCTGACATAAAATATAAAGAGAATCTTAAGAGACACAACCCTAACGATCTGCAGCAAAGATACAAAGACCCAGCTGTCACTTTCTCACTGCCACCTATAGAATCACTCTTTTACTCTCAAATCAACCAAAGGGAAGAGCTCATTAGGGAAATCATGGTTGCTCTGCACTGAAGCTCAATCATGCAATATAAAACAACTACAATGCATCCAGAAAGCCAAAGGCAGGGCGTTCCAGAGTGTCATCACTACTTACCCAGTAAGTAAGTAAGTACTACTCAAATCTACTTATTTTTCTTTAGTGAAGAAAAAGAATGAAAAGGTAGAAAAACCAGCTCCTTTCCATTAGCTTCTCATTGCAGCCTAGCTGATAAAGCAGTTAAATCAAAACAGTAAGCACATGAAAGTTACGTCATAGGCTACAGGAAGGAAAGCAAGGAATTGGGGTGAACCCTGGGGACCAATCCTAAGGATTTGTGAAAGAGGCTGCCAGTTCCTGTATCAGGAGTCTTTCAATGCTGGGTAATGTGATAGATAAAAGTATAGTACACACTTGTCTTACCTAAGCTCTGTGTGTGTGTGTGTGTGTGTGTGTGTGTGTGTGTGTGTGTGTGTAATGTAAAACCCTAGATGCTGACGACATGTGAGTGCTTGGGATTTTGGAATAGATTGGTGAACTCTCTTGTATAGCCTGCAGCTCCAGATCTCAAAGAGAAGGGTCAGTAAGGTGTGAGAGAATCCTGAGAGTCAGATAAGCCTGGTCAAGGCTGTGCATACCCACAGGTGCAGCAGGAGACCACCTAAATGGCCTTTCTGGTGTTTCATGTTTCCCAGAGTACACGGACCTCCAGGAGGCTGAGATCCCAGTGGGCCTGCCAAACACAGATACTAAACCACTCTGCCAAACAGGTCCCACCTGAGACAGTGCTACCACTGTAGAAAGAAGGGGCTGCAATTTCAGAAGAGTCCTGAGGAAGACGCTAACTGTCATTTCAGGGTGAGCTCTAATTTTAAAGTCAACATTTATTTACAATCTTTCACATTAAGTATGTATTTTTGTAGCCTACAGATTGTCAATTCAAAATGTCTCTTTGGCTGCTGCCTGTGGATAGGATTCCAAATGGACTATTGGAAATGGCTCAACTAATGATCTCAAAAGCACCCTGCAATTGTCACTCATATGCCACTGGAAACCCACTGAAGCAATATCTTTCTCTACATTGGACACTGATGGAGAATTAATGATCAGCTGGAGTCTTGGGACTTTGATCAGAGCCAGGGAGTATTAATGCACAAGAAAAATGTTACACTGTGGTTCATTTTTCCAAAAGTAGCATCCTTGCAGGTATGCAGAATATAAATGCATAGACACTGCACTATATGTGAGCTCCTCAGTATTTCCAAACAGACTGCAACTCCAGATCTCAAGCAATTGGAAAGCGAAGTACCAGGATCTGTCAGGAGGATGTTTAGAGTTTTGAGCCATGTTGTCAACACAAAAAAAACAAAGTGAGATTCAGACAAACCAAAATATAAAGCCACCCTGGAACCTGCAAAAAGGAAAAATGCTTTCGATGTCTTCACATTTAAGTCCACTGGAGTATAGTCTACTTTTTTTTGGCAGGGGGGTAGGATTTATTCAAAATTTTTGATAAAAATAAGTAATCTCCATGAGAGAATAATGCGGAAATACTTGTTCATTCTGCCTCTATTGGTAGCCACAGCTGTATCAATAGGTGTTATGCTGCATAATGACATCACCCTAGATTAATAAAAATTGTGAGTTTTTTGGGCTTTGCACTTCTGTTGGTTTCTTCCATACTTGTTCTTTCTGCCACCCTGAATCTTATGATTAGGGCTGAATAGATTACTTCAGCTTACTTGATCAGCCTTTTTTGTTTTTGGTATAGTCTATTCTAATCAAAATTAAATTTTGTTTTGAATCTTATAAATAATACAATCACAATTTAATCTTTATTTCCACTTGTCCTATAGTTTATTTGCTCTTCA
>RJWT010047190.1:0-11349 GCA_004365215.1 Cuniculus paca | reverse complement strand
CGGAGACAGAAAGGGGACCAGTGGGGGCCGGGGGCTGCGGGGGACGTTGTGTTTAGTGAGGCAGCTTTGGCTTGGGAAGGTAAGTCCTGAGATTACGGTGAGGGTCTCTAGTGCCACTGAACTCTACACTTCAAAGCAGTTAGGGTGGCAAGCGTCACGTTACGTGTCCACCCGCACTTAAATGAAGAGAAGAAAAAAGAAACATACAGAGAACATTAGATAAGGGTGCATGCTCTGAAGAAAACAAAGTCAAGGGAGCGTGGGGTTTGGTCAAGTTTTAAGCAAGGCCCTCGTGAGAAGGGGCGCCTGAGCACGAATGGAGTTCATGCGTGACATCCCTGTCGGTGTCAGAAGGGGACTGGCTCTGCCGGTACCAGAACGCTCAAGCCTCTTCCATGAAACGATGTAGTATTTGCGTATAACCTGTGCCATCTCTAGATTACCCATAATTCCCACCACAGTGGAAATGCCGTGTAAATAGCTGTTGCACTGTATTGTTTGGGATAATGACAAGAAAAGGTTTGTCCATGTTCAGTACAGAGACAGCTTTCTTTTCTGAATCCTTTGAGTCTGTGACTGATTGAACGCTTAGACGTGGAAACCACGAGTGTGGAGGGCTGGCTGAGCTTCGTGCTCAGCTGTTTCAATCTCTCCTGTTTATCCGGAGTCCCCTTATCACCCCTTCAGCATCACTCCCCCTCACCCCACCTGCCCCACGTGTGTTCAGGTGGCTGGGGACAGGCCATGGACCAACGGCTCTGTTTTCAGATCTAACTCTGGGCATGCCTCGCATAGGGTTGAGTGCTGGAGGCCCCAGGAGGATGCAGGTTTATGCAGCCCTGTAGCCCTGTGCCAGTTAGGGTCTCAGGCTGGACTCAGACCCAGTGCTGTTACTGCCTGCTGTGGGATCCTAGAAAGGACACTTCCTTTTTTGAGGGTGGGTCTTTCATCTGCAGAGTGAGAAGCCTGGGGCAGAGTCTGCTCTGCATCCGGTGCAGCCTGTCCACACCACAGGGACCTTGAGAGCAGCTCCACCCACCCTGGATCTGAGGATCCTCTGCACATTCTCATTCAGGCTTCTGCCACCACACTGGGGCCAAGGGTGGAGTTCCAATCCTGCAGCCCCTGTGCAGACATTCCAGGAGTTGCTGGGGGAGATGGGGAGGGGGTTCTAGAACAGGACAGAGAGCAAGGTCTTCAGTTCAGAGATCCTTGTCATTATGGAGTCTGAGCGGCCCACTCCCCAGCCGGCACCTATTTGGTTCCCTGAGAAACCAACCACCCACGCTGTGTCCTTTTAGAGGGCCCTCTGACCCCACTGCCAGCACTGCAGGGTAAGTCAAGAGAGGAAGTGGGAGGGACAGAGACCCAAGGCTGGGGGACCTGTCCACAGTGGCCACCTCCTCCACACTCAGAGTGCCCCATCTGGGGCAGTCGCCATTAGCTCTGTGAGATTCTGATTTCAATGGTAAATTAAAGTGAAATACAGTGAAAAATTCCATTCCACAGTCACACTAGTTGCATTTCGGGAGCTCTGTAGTCACCTGGGGCCAGCGGGGGTAGCTGCAGCCACCCAGAGGGGCTGTGTGGCGAAGCTGCCCGTCTAGTCTCGGGGGGAAAGTTCTGTTGGGCAGGGCAGCCTGGCCCCAGGCAGAGGTTGTTGTCCCTGCTTTATGGATGGAGAAGCTGAAGCTAGAGTAGGGCCACTCACTGGTCACACGGCCGAGGGGGCCACACAGCATGGGAGCCCAGGTTCACCTGGCCTGAACCGAGGGTCTGGGGCGGGTGCCTTGGGCTCCAGGCCAGATGGAGGCTCCCTTACGGCAGCCGCTGGGAAGCGTTGCTTAGAGGAAAGACTGGCTGGGGACTGCACCCAGTGTGAGCCCTCAGGGGTCTGTGGCTGGGAGACCAAATGCTCTGAGAGGGGCACATCAGGAACCTTCCCAGGGCTCCGAAAAACTCATTTTATTTTAGTTTTGTTTGTTTCCATTTTTTTCCCTTCTGTTCTTTTTCTTTTCCCTTCCATAAATTTCAAGTTTTTGTTTTTGTTTTGCTTTGTTTTATATACCAGGCAAAGAATTTTTTTTTCTGTTTTTGAGACAGGGTCTCACTATGCAGTTCAGGCTGGCCTCAAACTCACAGTGACCTTTCTACTTCAGCCTCCCAACTGCTGGGATTACAGGTGTGTACCACCACACCTGGTTGAAAAACTCATTTTAAAAGTGAAAGGGTATGGTGGTGGCACATGTCTGTAATCCCAGCACTCTGGAGGCTGAGGCAGGAGGATCACCACAAGTTCAAGACCCAGCCAGTGAACTCAAGACCAGCCTGGACTACATAGTGAGACCCTGTTCCAAAAAACAAAACCATACAAAACAAAACAAAAGTAAGAGGAGACATAGGGATAAGCAAGGATTTTCTGAACAGAAACCCAGTGGCACAAGAAGTAATATCAAGAACCAACAAATGGGCTCATATCAAACTGAAAAGCTTCTGCACAGCAAAGGGAACACCCAACAGAGTGAAGAGACAGTCAACAGAATGGGAAAACATTTTGCCAGCTATTCCATGGACCGAGGACTGATATCAAAAATATATAAAGAACTCAAAAAAAGACCCCCCCCCAAGAACTAGTCACAAAGTGGGCAATTGAAATGAACAGTCACTTCTCAGAAATACAAATGGCCAATAAATACGTGAAAAAATGCTGTTACTGCTGATCATCAGAGCAATGCAAATTAAAACTACACTATGCACCAACTTACCCCAGGAAGAATGGCTATGTTTTTTTTTTTTTTTTTTTGTACTGGGAATTGAACTTGGGACCTTGTGCTTGCCAGGCAGGTGCTTTGCTGCCAAGCTATATCCGAGGCCTAAGAATGACTATCAGAAAAAATCTAATAATAACAAATGCTGGTGAGGCTGCACATAAAAAGAAATCCTACTACATTGTTGGTGGGGCTGTAAACTAGTGCACCCACCATGGAAATCAGTGTGGAGTTTTGTGCACCCACAAAAACTTAAAATAGAAATTCCATTTGTCCTAGCTATCACCCTCTGAGATATCTCCCCAAGAGTTAAAAATCATCATATTACAGGGATACAGGCATATCCATGTTTACAGCAGCACAATTTATAATAGCTAGATCTTGGAAACAGAATATATATCCGTCAACAGATGAATGGATAAACAAAATGTGGTATTTATATATAATGAAGTATTATGTGGCCATAAAGAAAAAGTTGAGGTAAATGCATGCAATTTGAGAACATTATGTTAAGCAAAATAAGTCAGACATACAAGCTCAGCTATTATGTGGTTTCTCTTATATGGGGAAGCAAAATATATATATATATATGTAAAGAGCATGATAAGCTGGGCGTGGTGGCTCACGCCTGTAATCCCAGCACTTGGGAGGCTGAGACAGGCAGATTGTTGTGAGTTCGAGACCAGCCTGGGCTACAAAGTGAGCTCAAGGCCAGCCTGAACGGCATAGTGAGACCCTGTCTCAAAAACAGGGCTGGGGATCTAGCTCAGCGGTCTAAGCGCCTGCCTGGCAAGTGCAAGGTCGTGAGTTCAATCCCCGGTGCCGCAAAAAGAAAAAAAAAAAAAAGAGCATGATAGAAGAGAGATAAATAGGAAGTAGGGAGAAGTTCAAATACCTCCTCAATGTATGTATTCTGTTGTTTAAAAAGTACTTTAATGTATATGCTACTTTGCTTCCTTTGTATCACTAGCTTTTAGATCATTGAAAAGAGTTTTGTGTTATTATCTGGTTCTGTTTTGCAAGGATCTTTTTGGCTTATTTCTTGTACTCTGAGTAACTACTCTGGGTGGATTTGTGGTTGTCAGAATCTGGAGGGAAAGGGGAAGTGGGGAGTGACTGCTGATGGTCTCCTTGCAGAACTAGAGGCGGTGGTCGCACCACACTCTGTGTGCTTCCTGCCATGGACGTGTACAATTGAGAATGGTTAGGGCCAGGGATTTAGCTCAGCGGCGTAAGTGCCTGCCTAGCAAGCACAAGATCCTGAGTTTGATTCCCAGTACCAAAAGAAAAAAAAAAAAGAATGGTTAAAGTGATAAATTTTATGTTGCTAGTGTTTTGCCATAGTAAAAGAGGGAGAGGAAACAGTGGAATTTAGGTAGTAAATCTGTGGCTCTCCTTATAGCGTTCTTCTGATTTCCCCATATACATGAACATTTTCATAATAAAATGTGAAGGAAAAGTGAAAATAAAGATGCTTCCCCGGCCATGGCGTCAGAGACAGGGTCCAGCATGGTGGGACATGTCCCATGTCACAGTGGTGAGGCTGCTGGTTCTCGGCCCAAGGTCTTGTGGCTGAGCAAGCAAGGGAAAGGAGGACACTGGGCGCAACTCTGTGCTCCAGCCCCTGTGGCGGCCACAGCCCATGAGGTAACACCTTGTCGTTTCCCACCTCTGTCACCATCACAGTGCCCCAGGGCGAGGCTCAGCCGCCTGAGTGCTCCTTATAATAGGAAACAGAAGCCCGAGACCATGAACTCACTTGCGCTCTCCCAGGGGCTACTGTCTTCCCCGCCCCATCTCTGAATGGCGCACCCCTTCTCTGCCAGCCCGCATCCAGCGCCTTCCCTTTTCTGCCTCCTGCCTGGGCGGCTCTGGGCCACAGAAGCTGTCCCGTAGGTGGGCATCCCCTTCTTCCTGAGGGTGGGAAAGTGTGACTCAGGAGCTGGCGACTGATTTTTAGAAACAGGGAGGCAGGTGTAGACCAGCAGCGCCTCCCCAAGTGCAAACACCAGGCGAGGAGCTGGCCAGACGCGAGAATGCCCCACAGTCCCAGGGTCGTGGCCGTGGGCTCTGAGCATCTGTGCAGCGTGCCCGTGGGTAGGGGCTTGTGATGGGTCAGCACTGGAGCCTCCCGAGCCAAGGAAAGCCCCACTCCTGGCCTCCCTTCCCCTAGGGAGGGTGGGGTGCTGAGGGCCTGATTTTGCCAGGGGTCCGGCAGTTATTCTCCTGGACTTGTCGCCCAGGGCCCAGAGGCCTGGCTGGGGGAGGCTGCAGCAGCAGAACTGTGGGATTGGCTCTCTGCTGACGCCTTCCCTCTGGCATATGGCTCCTCCGCCCGCCTCGGGCTCTGCCAGCAGCTCCCCTTTCTCCATGGCAACTTAGCTCAGTGGTCCCAGTGGAGGAGAGAGAATCAATTCTCCCTCCTTCCCGCCCTCCCGCGCCGCTCCCCACCCCTTCCTCTCCGGCCTGCCTTCCTCCCTGTCTCCGTCGTCCCTGCCCGCCGTGGCTCCTCCATCCAACCAGCTCAGGGACCGAGTGCTGGTGCCCGCTGTGTCTCCAGGCATGGGCTGCCCGGAGCGATGCGGGCCGGGGGCGGCACCCTGAGGCCGGACCTCTGCAAGGATGAGGGCTGCTGGACGAGCCCTGGCCCAGCTCCTGCTCCTGCGGTGGCGGCTCGTGGCTCCTGGCTCTCATACTTTGTCCCCCCTTCCCCTTACCTCACATTGGCTTTCTGAAAGGTAATTTTCTGCTCCTTCTGAAACGTGTCACAGCCTCAGGATGGGTTTATTAGCAAGGAAGGCTCCATCCGATCTCACGGGCTGCTTGTTTTCTCTCCAAGGACTGGGATGGGGGGGAGAGGATGAGAGAGGCCTGGCCTGGCCTGCCCGAGCTCACAGGGGCAGGGGTAGGGCAGACTGTGGGTAGGTGGGCTCCTCCTCTCGAGAGTCTGTAAGGAGCTCAGCTCCTGCCTTCCGGGGCTGGGGCACGGTTCTGTTGTGCTTCCATTTTTCACTTGGCCACAGAGCACAGGCAGGCTGCTTTCCTTGAGTGTGGTCAGACCAGGCAGAGGGGAGGAAATTTAGAGGCGTGTGTGTGCCCCTCAGTATGCAGGACCCAGCTCCAGGCTAGCCATCCCTCTGGCTGACCCTCTCTCCTCTGACGATGGGCATTCAGTGGGGGAACGTCTTATCTGCCCCGCTGTGGTTTCTGAGAAGATGGTGCAGGGAGACACTTCTGCCGGCTGGTGTTAGGTGGAACGGTCCTGCCGGCGTGTTGTGTGTCTGTCTGCAGCGGCCCCGTCTGTTTGGGATGGGCCTCGGCATGGCGTGGCTCAGACAGGATTCCAGGACGGCTGTCCAGTGCCTTGTCACTTCTTCCCGACCCCAGCCGGCAGTGGCATTCAGAGGCCTCCTAAGCATCTTTCTTAGAGGAAGCTGGCGATGTTGACTCCTCAGCAGCCCAGCCCAGGAGGCAGGCAGCTCCCCATTACCCCTGCTTCCTGTGCAGCTGGCGATGGAAAAAGAAGCCCTGGTTGTCAACAAGAACATCTCCTGTGTTGATGGAAAGTAAGGGCCCAACAGACCAGATTTAGCACTCAGTTCTTAGAAGCCTAGGGTTTGAATGGTATCCGAGCATGAGCCCTGTCTGATCTTTAAATAGAAAGCATACACCAAGAAGCCCCGTCTGATTCATAAGCGGGCTTCAAAGTTTGGTACAGGTATCGGGGAATCCATCCTTAACTTTGCAAGAGAGGTGTGGCTTGGGGAGCTGACTGCAGAGAAGTCCAGCCGTTCAGGTACGTGCCTGCGTTCCCAGGGGCTGGTGGGACTAAAGGTGGTTCTTCACGTAAACAGCAGAACATAGGCCTGAGAGCTGTTGATAAAGTCAGGCTCACGGCCACCTGATTGGATTCTATTTATGCTTCAGCATTCCTCTGACAGATTGCTTTAATAACAGAACCAGAGCCTTGAAGACAGCCCGAGGCAGGACTCCCCATGTGGGTCTGTGATCGGGTGCTCATCTGCCCCACAACCCTGTTTCTTTAGCACTGTCACAGACCCTGAATCCTTGGTGCATCTCTTTGAGCAATCAGACTGGTCCTGTTGGGCAGGATGAGAGGAATGCTTTTGTGTCTGCAGACCTAGGAGTTGTGGCTCGCTGTTTCTCGGCTCCAGGGCTGGAGGCTCACCGAGACCCTCCTGGCATCTGGTGGTGTGCAGGCTTCTTAATGACATTACCTGCATCTGGATCCTGGTTGGTCGGCTGGCTGTGAATTCTGATGGGTTCATGGGTTGTGTGATGGGCGGGAGGCTGTGTGCTGTTGGTTTGGTTTTGGTTTGTCTGCAAACGGAAAATCTGATGTGACGTGTTAAAGGCCGGCTCTCGAATGCAGCACTCCGTCCTCTCTGCTCTCAGCCTGCATGGGAGCCCACACTGCTGCCGCTGCAGCAGGGAATTCTACGCCCTGGGGTCCTCCATTCACTCCCAGCGCGACCCAAGTGTGTGTTAGGGCAGCAGCCCCAGAAAGGACAGCCAGAACACCACTCAGGAGGAGAGAGGTGGCCTCCTCCCCCGGCTGCCCTCATCCCGGGGGACCCTGGGTGCTCTCCCGCCTGCCTTCCCGCGCCCTCCTACGTCCTTCCTTAGTGGATGCTCTGAAGTGTAATTGCACACAGCGGTGACTTACTTGAAAGCATCGTGTGGAGCTGCAGAGGGTGTGAGAGCAGCTTGGAGAGGTGGGAGCCCTGGCTGCCGATGGCTCCAGCCGGTCAAAGTGTGGAAAGCTCATTCCAGGAAAAATAGGATAATCACCGTGTTGGCTGACTTTCAGGGGTGAGTGGTTCTTTCTTCTTTAATTTGACAGAAGCACTGGCACTCAGGAAGGCCCAGCAGGAAGCCGGTGGTTTAGACAGACCTCACCAAGCCCCCGAAGCTCCGTGGGGAAGTTTGGCTTATTTTCCCCTGTGCTGCGGTCCACCATCCAGGCTGTGCTAGGGCAGCACAGGCAGATCTGACTCGAGCAGGAGACTGGGGCCCGGGACAGCATCTGCCTCGGAGCCTGAGCCTCTGTCCCCACCCACCCCTGTGCCCAGTCTCTTGGTGTGTCACATGAATGACAGACTGTGCAGGAAGAAAGAAGCTCATGAATGTTAGACTCTGCCCTGGTCTCTTGTATTTCCCTGAGCACACACACGCACACACACAGATGCACACCCCCCCCATGCATGCTCACACAGGTACACACATTCACACAGACTCCCACAGCTTGCACCTGCATGTGTACACACCTGTATGCACACATGTATGCGCGCACTGATGCCTATGCCCAGTAGACACATGCACGCCCACACACATGCACACACATACCCACAGGTTCATTTCTCCCTTCTGCCCGCAGCAGGGCACGTGCAGTGGGCATTCTGCTCACGCTGCCACCATCTCGTGTAAACAGCCCCTGGGCACTGCTCAGATCTTACACTGTGCTTTTACACGTCTCTTTTCAGCTCCGCGTCTCACCTGAGTGAGGTGACGTCCTTGTCCACTTCTAGGAAGCACTGCCTTGCCTCCTGCTGTCCTTCCTTTCTTACCCCATGCTGTGTGGTGCTGCCTGTGTGTTGCAGATGGAGGGGAAGCCCCAGGTGCCAGTCCACTGAGGTGTCTGGCCCCAGGGAAGGACGTTGCCAGGAGAGACTGCTGAGCTCCAGATGTGCTGAGCTGTGAAGACGTGTGTGTGTGTGTGTGTGTGTGTGTGTGAGAGAGAGAGATGGGGTGAATGTGGGTGTGTGAGGCTGTGTGAATATGTAGTGTGCAGTGTGTGCATGAGGGTGTGTGTGTGTGTCTGTGGTATATACAGGCCTATGTGTGTTGTGGGTACATGTATGTCTGCATGTGTGTGCTGTGTGATATGTATACATGGGTATAAGCATGTACATGAACATGTGGGTGTATGACTATGCATGTGTTAGTTCCTGTGAGTGTATTGATGTGATCCCTGTAATGTGTGTGTGCAGAAGTCTTGCGTGTGTACATGTGCTATGCTCTATGGGGGTGTGCAAGTGTGTACGTGTGGTGTGTGTGCTTTGTGTATGTGACGTGTATGCACATGTGTCTGTATGTGGCGTGTACATGTGTTGCCTCCAGATTGTCCATACTCAGACCGTAGGCTAGGAGCTTAGCAGTAGAGCACTTGCCTAGTGTGCATGAGGCCCCGGATTCAATCCCCAGCCCTACAAAAAGACCAAAAAAAAAAAGAAAGAAGAAGCCCAAGAGCAGGCTTAGGAGGAGCAGGCCAGAGGGGAGCCCCTTCACCCTACCCACCCCTGCCCATGGCTGCCACCTACAGTGCATAGGTCAGCTCCGCGGGGGACCATCTGGCTCACCCAGACCCCAAACCTCTCCAGTGCTGCTGTGGGCGCAGTAGGGCTCTTTCTTTTACAAACTCTCACCATACTGTCCCATCACTGAGATGATCTGCATCGTGGCACTGTCTGCTTTGGCTGAGGACTTGGGCGTCAGTGGTTCTTTGTAAGAAGGAGCAATGCCCATGCAGAGACCTGTGCCTCAGTTTCCACTCTGCAACACGTAGGTAACGAAGTGCTGTTGTGTTCAGCTGCTTGCATACCTCACGCAAAGGATGGGTGCGAGGTGCTTGGGAGCAAATTACGTGCATTGGCAATGGTAGAGGCGGTTGAAAGGGCTGTAACAGACAGAACATTCTGGTAACTTCCCCTTAACAGGCCAGGCCAGTTATTTGCTCACACAGATGTGCCCAGAGGGAGAAAGAGAGCAAAAGGTAAACAGCATTCTTGGTAGAGGTGTACTGGGGTTCTTACTGTTTGCAACCTTTCTATAAGATTAAAAAAAAAAAAGCCTTACGTAGTTAGGACTTTTCCTAAAAGGTGGACAGAACGCTATCGTAACAGAGGAGCATTTGTGCCTCGAGGGCTCCACGAGGAGCCACTTGTGTGAAACCAAAGCTCCATCTCCGGGAGGCTGAGGGTGCCCACCCTGCGGGCACAGGGAGCTCTGAGGGCAGGGCCACATCTTCTAGGTCATTAACCAGACTCCCGAAGCAGGGCTCTCCCTAAACAGGAGCTCCTGGAGTTCAGGCCCCTTCCCATGTCCCTGTCTGGGCTCAACATTCAGGGCTGGACGCCTGCCCAAGGCCCCTCCTTGGTGGCCTGAACCTCCCTTCCAGAGCCCCAGGTGAGAGGAAGTTGGATCTTCTGTTGGTTTCTGGCCTGAACACTGGTTTCTTTTGGGTCCGCCATGCAGTCACAGGCTCCTCTGCGAGGGGAACTTTGCAGTCCGCTCTGCTGCTACCCGGCCTCCTGAGAGCCCCTTAGAGATAAAGGTGCAGCTGCAGACCTTGACGGCTGCTGGGAGGGAGCACTGGACCCAGAGTCTGAGAGTCTGAGGCCTCTGCCTTCTCACAGGGACCTCTACCAGCCTCCACTGTCTCCCCGACAAAGGCGAGCTTAGAAAGGAATGAGCCAGGGGCCTGCGCACACTGTCACCCTGCAGGGGGCTGGTGTTGTGTCTTGGAAGAAGGCAGGAGAGAGACGTTTGCCAGTCTTTTTTTTTTTTTTTTGGTACCGGGGATCGAACTCACAACCTTGCGCTTGTCAGGCAGGCGCTTAGGCCACTGAGCTAAATCCCCGGCCCACGTTTGCCTGTCTTAATTTGCTGTTCATCTTTGCAGTAGTGCCTACCCTGTGCCTCAGTTTCCCTATCCTGTGGCCGTAGCCCAGGAACTTTCCTCACCAGGTCCTTATTGCCTCTCCCTAAGCTGGGCTGTGGTCAGGAGCCAAAGGGAGGGCAGAGAGCGTGTCAGGAGACTTTGTCCGTGTCCCTGTTCTGCCACTGCACTGGGTTTGAGATCCTGGAGATCCCCTGCCTCTCTGAGCCTCCGTTTCCTGGTTTACAGAGCAGGGTTAGCACTGGGCGCCCTCAGGAGAGAGAGAAGGACGAAAGGGACAGCGTCGGCAGCACACTTGGTTCCGTGCCAGTGCCCTCGCTCCACCGGCCGCCTGTGCCCTTGTGAAGCACTTCACAGCGTCGTAGGTGTGGGCACACCTCGATGGCAGCCTGTGGCTGTGAACGGGCTTCATCAAGGCCATGCAGACAGGGAGCGGGCATGGTTAATTTTGAAACACTGTTACCACCCGATTTCATTTTCCTGCTTGGGCCCTGCTGCTTACCAGGCTGGAGTCCTCTCTCCAGGCTGGGTCCTGAGATGGAGAGGTCTGCGATTGGACAGTGCCAGTCAGGGACTTCCTTAGGGAGTAGGAAGAGCAAAACATGGCAGCCACACAGACCCACGTTTGAGTCCTGGCTGCATGACCCACGGGAGCCTCTGTGTGACCTGCGGGAGCCGCTGTACCTCAGCCTCCTGTTGTGCAGCACAGAGCCTTCGTGCCCACCTTCCCCTGTGCATGTGAGACGCTGAGGCAGCTCCTTACCCTGTTCAGAGGATGGACGCAGGGTCCCTGAGGGTTTCCTAGAGCTCCTTCCTCTCCAAATGACCTTGCTGGACCAAAGCTCGTCCTAGGATCAGGGCCAGGCCAGCAGCCCAGAGCAG
>RJWT010047189.1:0-11282 GCA_004365215.1 Cuniculus paca | reverse complement strand
TACAGGTGCACTGAAGCTTTTCTCTTCCTGGCCCACTTCAAGAGGCAGAGTTGTAATTTATCATGGGGGGCACAAATCGAACTCCAGTATTCAAAACAAAGGTGTGCGAATATACTCAAGGTTGGCGTCTTCTCACTTAACCCAGGCTTGCCTGTTTCCTTATTCCTGGCATCTGCCCATTGGTTGTCCCTCATGGCTCTGGGGCCTACAGTTGAGAAGTCCGGGGGTACATCCCTCCAATCCAGCACCTGCAGTTTCCACCTGCTGTGGGTGAAAGAGGAAACAGCCTCAGAATCAAGATAAAGACCCAACTGCCTGTGCTTCTCTTCTACTTTCTGGACATCAGCTGCACCCTTACTTTTCCTGCCTTCCTTTTTCTACCCTTTACCTTAGTATGCTACTTGGCTGAACATCTAGTTCCTGTGAGAGTAGGAAGGTGCAGTTTCCTCCCGAGTTCCCTGTACCCTGCACATCCAGCCTTCTCATCAGGAAGCCCCTTCCCAGGTGGTGCTCTGCAAAGGCCAAGACCTCTGTGCACTCCCCAACATCAGAAGCTGCTCCACACTTCAGTCTGCCTTGCTCCTTGACATCACCTGTCCCTTCTCTGGACACCTAGGATCCTCCTTTCCGTATACGTGCATCATCCTCACCTGTGGTGAACCTTCTGGGACAGCTGTATGTCAATTCCATCCAGTAGTGCTTTCAAGGTCTTTAGTTTTCTGTGTCCTAGCATGATTTCTTCATGCTGAGTGAGTGGAGTCTTTGGTTTCCTCAAATCCATCAAGGTCTTCAAAGGGAGGCAAGGGAATGGCCAGGCCTGCACCATTACCTTGAGGGCCTCATTGTGTCCCCCCATGAAGGCATCCGTGAATATGTCATGGTAGATCAGGGTGGGCAGGTCATGCACAGCCATGCAGGCTATGGTCTTGCTCTTCAGCAGGCTCCGCTTGGCCAGCTCATACAGAGGTGGTGGGCTCTGCATACTCATCCTGAGATATCTGCAAGGAGAGGGATACTGAGTAACTAACATTCAGGAAGAGGCATCCATTCATGCCAAGCTCGGAGACCCCTCCTGACCCATGAAGACCAACTCAGGGCCAAGGTCCCTGGTCTGGCTGTGGTGAAGCTTTGTCAGTTCACCCCAGTTTCTCTGAGCTGGGTGGATACAAAACCATACTTCTGCCTCTGTTCACACCAGGACCACTTCCACTTCAAGCCACTAGTCCTTTGAATTCCAGTCCCTCTGGAAAGAGGGTTCTGAGAGTTGTGAAATCTCAGCCCCTTTCTTGTTTGGGAAGCTTCTGATCACTGGGCTACGGCCTTAGAACAGCAATGGAGGTGTCGCATGGCCCAACCACCTTACCGTCTCCATTTCAACCATGTAGCCAGGCAGCAGATATTAGAAAGACTCCATAAAATGGATCCTGTTGTTTTCATTTTAAGAAGTTTAATAAACAATTATAAAGCCATATAACATTGTTATAGAGGTGGTGAAGTTAGAGTTGGAAAATGTCAACTCTGACGTCGTTTGTTAAAACTCTTCCATGTATGACAACTTACCACTTTGTGATTCAGTGCAGGAAAGAAAATAGATAAAAACAAAGTCCCCACCTTTGAAATACTGCAGAGACTTGGATGATAGAACACGTCTGTAATCACAGCACTCTGAGAGGCCAAGCAAGAGAATTCCAAGTTCAAGCCCAGCCTGTACAATTTACTGATTTAGCAAGAATGCCTCGAAATAAATTCTAATTAAATAAAAGATAGTTCTAGGGAGATAGATCAGTTCAAAGGCTTTGTTTTAAATGCCAGTATCACCAAAATGCTAACCACATTAGCCAGGGGTAGTGATGTGTGCCCATTATCCCAGTACTCTGCAGGCTGAGGAAGGAGGATCACTCCAAGTTCCCAGGTAGTCTGGCCTACATAGTGAGCTCCAAGCCATTCTAAAGTACTTAGTGAGATCCTGCCCTAGAAAACAAAACCAACAACAAAAACCACCCAACAAAACAAAAAATAAAGTCCTCATATAAAATACTTTGTAGATGCCTTTAAAAATTTGTGTGCAGTGTTATGAGTTCAATATGGATTTTGCTAGTAGTCACAGCATCATTTCTTGGTTTTTATCTTTGTTTGTTTGCATTTTTTATTTTGAGACAGGTTCTCTCTAAAGGTGTCCAAGCTGGTGTAGTTTGCAATTCTCCTGTTTCAGCCTCATGAGTAAGTGACATTTCAGACACGGGTGAACAAACCTGTCCATATAGAATGTTTTTCAGCTCCGTTTTTAATTTTATTTATTTATTTAGAGACAGTCTTGATATACAGTTCAGGTTGCCCTTGAACTTATGCTCCCCAAGGTGGACTCAAACTCAAAGTCACCCTACTGCCTCAGCTTCTGCAGTGCTGGGATTATAGGTATGCACATTTTTGCTTGGCTTTGTTTTTAATTCTTGTGTTGATAGGGATTGAACCAAAGGGTAAGCATTGAGAATCAGGGCCTTAGCTAAAATCACAAACCATCCTCCAACCATCTTTTTCTCTTTTCCCTTTCCTCTTTTTCTTTCTTTCTTTCTTTCTTTCTTTCTTTCTTTCAAGATAGGATCTCACCATGTAGTTCAGAACATCCTTGAATTCACTATGTAGCCCAAGCTGGCCTCACACTCACTGATTCCTGCTTCAGCCTCCTGAGCGATAAGATTACAGGTGTGTGCCACCAGGCCTGGCTGAACTATCATTTAGGAAATACAAACTGAATATTTATGTCATGAAAAAATAAAATTCCTTGCAAATGCCTTGGAGGTTCAGGCAGGAGAGTCCCAAAATTCAAATTGAAGCCCAAACTGGGTAATTTAATGACTTAGCAAGAGTTTGTCTTAAAGAATTTGTGATGTAATTTACAACTAGATAGAGGGAAGGACAGAGTGGGAGGGAGGAGGGAGGAGGGAGAGAGGAAAGGAGAAAGGGAGGAAAAGATGGAAAGGAGGGAAGGATGGAGAGAGGGAGGAAGGGCAGGAAAAAAGGTGAGAGGGGCAGGGAAGAAGCTTTTAGCTGGATGAGGTGGTACAAGCCTGTAGTGCCAGCCCTTGGGGGACTGACAAAGCATGCAGAGTTCACAGCCAGCCTAGCTAAATTAGGAAGCCCTTTCTCAAAACAACAGCAAACACAGTGGTGTCAGGGATGTTAACTGTAATACAGCACCCCCCTGCCTTCAGTCCTCAATACTGAGAGAAAATACAAACTTACTCGATTTGATACGTTCAAACCTAGAGTCCCTTGCATTCTAGTCAAGAGCCCTACCATGGAGCAAGCTTCCCAGGGCTCTTATTAAAACACGATTAGAGGGCCAGGGATATAGCTCAGTGGTGTAGCACCTGTCTGGCAAGCACAAGGCTGTGAGTTCCATCCCCAATATTAAATACTATTAAGAGTATACTATTAAAAATAAATGCTATTAAGAGTCAGGCGTGGTAACACACCACTGTAATCTCAGCAGTCAGGAGGGTGAGGCAGGAGGATTGAGGCCAGCCTGGGCTACATAGTGAGTTCAAGGCCAGCCTGTACTGCGTAGGGAGAACCTGTCTCAAGAAGACAAAACCAAAAATAAATAAATAAATAAATAAAAATAGTAATAGAGAAGTCTTGAGTAGCGAGGCAGCCTGTAATCACAGCACTGGGAAAGATAAGCCAGAAGGGGTGCAAAGACAATGAGGAGTACATAGTGAATTTAAGGTGACCCTGAAATGCATAGTGAGAAATTGTGTCAAATAAATAAATAAATAAATAACCAGGCTTGGTGGTCCATTCCTATAATCTCAGATTTTGGAAAGCTGAGGCAGGAGGCTTCTAACTTGTAGCCCAATGTATATCATCTAGCGAGACCATGTCTCAAAATAGAAAATAAAAGGTTGGGATATAACTCAGTGGCACAGCACCTGCCTGGCAAGTGCAAGGTCCTGAGTTCAACTCCCAGTACAAAAATAAAATAGAATAAAATAAAGAATGGCTGAAAGTGTAGCTCAGTGTGAAGGCACTGGGTCCAACCTTAGGAGAAAAACAAGATAAAGATAGTTCTCCTACTTAGACCAATTAAATCCAAGGTGCCCTTGTTCCTCCAACTTACCTGTTTCAGCATCATGAGAAATTCAGATGACTGGCAAGGGAGACCTTGCTGAACTCTGAGGAGATGTCTTTCATTGAAAGACAAATATGAGCATTTAAGAAATGTATGAAATGATAAAGCTGGGTGTGGCAGCCCATGACTATAACCCCAGGACTGGGGACACTGAGGCAGGAGGATCGTAGTGAGTTCCAGGCTAGCCAGGGCTACAAAGTGAGTTCAAGGCCAACCTGAATTGCACAGTGAGGTCCTGTCTCAAAAAAGTTATGAGCTAGCCGGGCGTGGTGGCTCACGCCTGTAATCCCAGCACTCGGGAGGCTGAGACAGGCGGATCGTTGTGAGTTTGAGACCAGCCTGGGCTACAAAGTGAGCTCAAGGCCAGCCTGAATGGCATAGTGAGACCCTGTCTCAAAAACAGGGCTGGGGATCTAGCTCAGCGGTCTAAGTGCCTGCCCGGCAAGCGCAAGGTCGTGAGTTCAATTCCCGGTGCCGCAAAAAAAAAAAAAAAAAAAGTTATGAGCTGACATAAACCAATGCCCAAAGCAAGAGATAAGGGGTGAAAGCAGATTTGCACATTTAGAATCCAAACAAAAATCTAACCCTGGCTTGATAGATCCAGTCACAGTCCCAATGGTAGGGAGGCTGAGGCAGGAGAATCTGGAGTTGAAGGCCAGTCTGGGTTACATACTGAGTTTAAATCCAGCTGGGCAAAATAGCAAGACCTTGAGTCAAAAAACAAACAAAAATGAAACAAAACGAAGCAAACAAACATAACAGCTACAAAATCCCAAACCATTCTATCTGAAGAGACACAAGTCACAAGAACCCTCAGTGCCCTCCGGGACCTCTGTCCTGTGGAGAGTGGTAGGGGGTGGTTTCTCATGGAGGCCAGGGACTCACCAGGTGCAGACTCAGGTGACAGTGACAGGGCTCAGGAATCTCAGCAGGACCAGCAGCGATGGGAAGCTCCAAGGACCGAGCATCTCCTCCCCTGCTCTTCTCCTCTTTTATACCCCTTGTTAGCCACACCTTACCCTCCCAGCTCCTCCCTTCCCCGCACACTGGGACCTTTGATTAGTCTCTCTCCGATCAGTTAATCCTGGTGGCCTCAGGGCTTTCTCCATGCTGATTGGTTTTCCCAGATCTGTAGGTGGGAACAAAAGAATTTAGGAGAAAATGAAAGTCAGGGACTCACTCATTGATTCACTCCACAAACACAGATTTAGTTTTATTAACTTGTAGCAGTCACAGGTGTGAGTGTGAAACAGCAGAAGGACTAATCCAGTCCTGATCTTGGGCAGGAATGGTGCCTGTAAAGGGATGTTTGCCTCTTCCAGAGTTAAAACCACTCATCCAAGCTCTCTGGGAGGATGAGGCAGATGATCACAAAATCAAGTTCAGCCTGGGCAATTTAGTGGGAAAACAAGACCCTCTCTTAAAAATAGAAGAGGCTGGGTGCAGCGGTGCATGCCTTGTTGTGGTTTGTTCAAATGTCTCCCCGAAGCCTCAGGCAGTCATGGAGGTGGCTGAACCTAGAGTTTGCGATTAATTCATCATCTAGCACTGAGATTGGCACTGTGAGAGCTGTACCCACTCAGGGGTGGGTGGGAGCCCACATACAATATAAGGGAGGGAAAGAGGTGTGCCTCCCTCTTTTTGCCTTTTTCACTCTTGTTCCTTGTGGCTGTCAGGAACAACTGCACCTTAGCCACTTTACCCTGCCTTGGAGCCAACTGAATATGGACTGAAACCCAAAAACTGTAAGCTACATAAACCTTTCCTTCCCTCATTTTGGGTGTCAGGTATTTTGTGTCAGCAATGAGAGGAAAAGTAACCAAGACATGCCTGTCTTCCAGCATTTGGGTGGCTGAGGCCGGAGGATGGCTTTGATTTCTAAACCAGCATGGACTACATAGTGAGTTCAAAGCCAGTCTGAACTACATAGTGAGATCCTGTCTAAAGAGAGAAAGAAAGAAAGAAAGAAAGAAAGAAAGAAAGAAAGAAAGAAAGAAAGAAAGAACGAACTGGGGATGTAGCTCAGTGCAAAAACTGTTCAATCACCAATCCTGGATAAAAAGCCAAAGACATCCACACATCTCTCCAGATCTGTGTATACGGAGGGAGGAAGTAAGCCCCACTGTATTGTGTTACTGAGGAAGATACTCAGTTTTTTTTTTTTTTTTTGTGGTGCTGGGCATGGAACCCAGTGCCTCCCACTTGCTACACCTGCCTTCCCCACACTGAGCTATACCCTCACCTGAATTATGGAGAAAATTCCTTTGCTTTTAGAAAAGAGAGCTATGAAAGTCCATATATCCTTGAATTGTTAAAACATGAAAATTAGCACAGAATTTATGTCATACCAAAGACCCAGGTTTGTGAGATTCAACATTTTAGTGTCTAAAATGACACCTGAGGTTGTTGAACTCTTAATTCTTCGTTGTTCCATTGCTCATCTCCCTGGCCCACCTTACCAGCAGAGTAACTTAGAAGATACAAATATGCTTTCTTCACCAGTTTTTTATTGTTTCACTTTGGTTTGTAAAAATTATTTTCTCTTTATCATTTTGTTTTGTTTTGTTTTTGAGACAGGATGTCACCATGTAGTTTAGTCCAGCACTGAACTCGCTGTGTAGCCCAGGTGAGACTCAAACTCATAGGGATCATCCTGCCTTAGCCTCCTCAGGGCTGGGATTACAGGCGTGTGCCACCATGCTGGGCATCTTTAGCATTTCTTTATGTGGAAGGCTAAACTCCTCACGTGAGCCTATAAGAGCATTTATTCTGTGTGTTTGAGGTTTCACTGGATTTGAAAACGGCAATGAAATGAACTGAAATCTTTAAATTGTTGTCACTTTGCTTTGAAGAAGAATTTATTAGCTAGGCCTGGTGGCCCACTCCTCTAATCCCAGCACTCTAGGAGGCTGAGACTGGGAGGTCACAAGTTCAAACCCAGCTTGGGCACCTTCTTGACTTAGCAAGATCTCATCACAAGTGAAAAATAGGAAACAAAGAGGAGAAAAAGCAAATATAATCAGGCTGGGATGCAGCTCAGTGGAAGCTGATGCTTGTGTTTAAACCCTAGTTCCAGCCACAGAATGAAAAGAGTTCGCTTGAGGAGGAATCAGCAGTTCAGGGGTTGAGGGCCCCAGAGTGCTCCAGGGCAGTGCTCCACGGAGGGACCTGCGGTTGCAGCCACCATGAAGTCCTGATTTAGGAACCCTCGAATTGCCAACTTTCACAGATGTGAATGGACCTCACGTTTGGTTTTTTGGCTTTAAATTGTATATTTCTGTCAGAGGTGTGTGGGACTCACTTTGTTGCACTTAAGAATGAATCAGATGAATGAATTTATTCTCGGATTTTGTTCCTATATCAGGGATTTTGTTCCTAAATCAGGGTTTAGTGTACACATTGTCTTTCAACCCTGCTTTCTTCTATTTTGCCTTGCCTTGCCTTGCCTTTCCTCCCCTCCCCTTCCCTGTCCTGTCCTGTCCTGTCCTTCGTTCCTCCCTCACTCCTTCCTCCATTCCTTCTTTCCTTCTTTTTCACTACTGGGAATGGACTCCTCCAACACTCTGCTACTGAGCTTCTGCCCAATGCTATTTTCTGTTTTGAGACAGAGTCTTGCTTATATCTGAATTTGTGCATGATCATCCTGCTTCAGCCTACAGAATGCTGGGTGACAGGTGTGAGCCTGTGCACTGGGCCAAAACTTTCCTTTTCCTTGATGACCTGCTGGGAAAGTTCCTAGGTCCACAGTCACCTATTAGCTTACTGCATATGAGAACATAAGCTTAAGTTTGTTTCTGTCTAATGTGTTTGTCAACAATGATTCTAATTCAACTGGACTTATGTTCACAGCTTTAAAAAAGTTACAGCCATAGATAAGCCTCCGGTGTTTTGCTCTCATGGGTATTTTCAAGTTCGGCCTTCAGTTTATTTCTGACTGATGTTTCCCCCCTTCCCCATGACACGGCCTTACTTCCCATTGCTGCTGTCCCTGCAGCCCCGGGCTGAGAGGAGACGGATGCCAGATCAGCAGGTGATGCTCTGGCCTTCAGAGGCCCAAGGCAGCCTCCAGAGTCACACAGAAGGGTTGGCGTCCTTTAGCTGTGGGGACCTGATGGCAGCATTTGCTGAGCCTGGGCTACTGGGAAGCATCCTTACACCACTGAGGAGGGCAAGTCCGGGGGACACAATGGGACTGAGGAGAGTCCCAGTGAAGGGTTCAAAAATGCCTGTGAGCAGTGATTCCCAGGAGACAAGTTGTTTAGGCTGGGCAGGAAATTGCCATCATCCTTCCCTTAGGTGGCCAGAGTGTTGGGAATAGAGTGGAGTGCCACATGCCCAGATTCCTCTATAATTTTATAAAGCAATTTGTGTCTTTGATATTTATGTAAATTACAACACTAGTGTTCTTACTGAAACAGCATTTCATATCAGCAGTTTTAAAAACTACCATGCAAAATACAGTCCTGTTCACAAAAACTGCTCTCACCCACCCTGACTCAGCAGCAGGGAGCAGCTTTACCAGAGATGGAGCCAGCTTTGTGCTCCCATCTGCAGCCCCGCTGGCTACCACAGCTCTGATTTTCTGCGGAATCCCGATGAGATGCTGGCCACGTGGAAAACTGTGTCGCATTTGTGCACTGTGTCCCTGCCCTCCCCCATTCTCAGGACCAGAGGAAGTGTGTTGATGATGAGGGAGGTCCACCACTGTCCCTAGGTCTCTGCAGTGTGTCAGGTGTGCTGTGCACATAATGAACATATAACACAAGATGTCCTAATTCATAGCACTGAGTCGTCCAAGATGTGAAACAAGTTGCCAGTGTACAATCAAAGCAGACTCAGTAAACTGATAGTTTCAAATCCTTGCAGAATTTATGGATGTGCTGGCACATGCCTACAATCCCAGCACTTGGGAGGCTGAGGGATTTGGATTGCCCTGAGTTTGAAGAGAGGCTGGGGTGCACAGTGACTTCAGGACCAGCCTGAATTACATAGCAAGACCTTGTCTCAAAAAATAAATAAGTTGCAGGAAACATTTTTGTTTGTTTGTTTGCTTAGCACTGCAGATCAAATCTAGGGCACTCTACCACTGATCTACATCTTTAGGTTCATTTCTCTTTCTATTTTGAGGTAGAGTCTTGCTACATTAGCCAGGTTAGTCTTGAGCTTACACTTGTGCCTCAGCTTCCCCATTCACTGAGATTAGAGGTATGCACCATCAAGGCTGGCTATGAAAGATGCCTTTTTGTTTGCTTATTTGTTTTGAGAGAAGGTCTTGGTATGTATTTCTGGCTGGCCTTAACTCATGGGTATCCTCCTGCCTCACCCTTCCAAATCTTGGAACTGTAAGCTTGTACCATCACACTCAGCTTAAGAATAGTCTCTTCTTCTTCTTCGTCCTCTTATTCTTCCCCTTCCCCTTCATCCTCATCCTTTTCTTCTTCTCCTCCTCCTCTTCCTCCTTCTTCTTCTCCTTCTTCTTCCTCCTCCACTTCCTCCTCTTCCTCTTTCTCCACCTCTTCCTCTCCTTTTTAATATTAGCAACATTTGATTAAATATAGAAAAAACTGTGATTTGGAGAGTGAATTTGGGCCAAGTAAAAGTAGGAAAAGAAGCACATCCTGCAATATGAGGACAGTTCGCTGTGCAAAATAAAAAAGAAGCCAAGTATAGTGGTGCAGGCCTATAATTCCAGCACTCCAGAGGCTGAGGTAGGAGGATTGTTGTGAGTTCGAGACCAGTCTGGGTTACAAAGTGAGCTCAGGGCCAGCATGAACTGCATAGCAAAAGACCAAAAACAAACAAACAAACAAACAACAACAAAAATATATATAGAGAGAGTTATGAGGAAAAACTATTCTTAAGAAAAGTTAAACTCATTTAAAACCCTTACAGTTGTGTGTACATGTCTACTCTAAATTTTAGCATTTACTATGTGTGAATCATGATGTGAATAGTGGGAATGCCAGTCCCTACTGGCAAAATGGAATGTGAATCATGTTTCAAACTGGGAAAGCTAGGTTACAAACAGAGGGTTGGTCCTGCTGTGCAGCTCTGTGATAGACTGCTTGCCTCGAATTTGCAAGTTCCAGGGTTTAATCCCCAGAACTACACTAGAGAACAAAGAACAGCCAGTTATGGTGGTGGATGTGTAGTCACAGCAGTCTGGAAGGCTGAGGCAGGAGAGCCACGGGTTCAAGTCCAACCTGGGCAACATGGCTACTTAGTCAGACTCCAATTTTTTTTTTTTTTTTGAAACAGGCTCTCATGGTATATTTCAGGTTGGTTTTGCTTTCAACTCGTTGTGTAGACCACGCTGGTCGTGAATTTGCTGTGATGTTCCTGCCTCACCCTCCTGAAAGCTGTGATTATAAGCAAGTGCCACCACTCCTGGTGATACCAGTCTTAAAAAAAAAAGGGCTTGGTATGCAGTTAAGAGGAAAGGCTAAGGGTTCATAAGCCATAACCACAGTCCATCACTCAATACTCAAATTGAAAAATAAAATAAAAACATGCTGAGAATGTAGATCACTGCAGAGTCCCTAAACTCAGTTCCAGGCCCAACACCACACACACAAATAATAATTTCATGTTGATGACAGCTTTATAAAAACAGTGACATCATCCCCACAGAGAGCAGATTAGAAAACTGTGAACCTGTGACTTTGCATTTTGTCACCTAACAGCAGACCACGTGCCCAATCAGGGTGGCAGAGAGGAGCCATGAAAGGTGTGAGAGATGCTCAAGACTAAGGTCAAGGGCATGGACTCCTGGGTACAAGGAGAGGTAAGCAGGGGCCTGTGCGGGTGACTCCGGGTGATTCCATTGGGACCCTCGGAACACCACACAACTGATTCCCTGTAATTACAGCATCGGGTCTAAGGACTGCAAGACTTCTCTGCATAAGAAAACCAAGAAACTAAGTGGAAGTTGCTCCAGAGAGACAGGAGTGACTCTTCGCACAGCCCTAGTGACTGAACTCAGGATGTGCTGAGCTACATCCCCAGCATATTTTAAGTTTTTGAGCAAGATCTTAAGAATTTGCCCAGTCTTGCTTCACACTCAGGATCCAAGGCTGGGCATGACGATGCAGGCCTGTTATGCCAGAACTAGGGAGGTGGAGGCAGGAGCATCACCATGAGTTTGAGGCCA
>RJWT010047188.1:0-11340 GCA_004365215.1 Cuniculus paca | reverse complement strand
TGTGTAAGTCCAGAGTTTAGCAGAGCACTTCGCTTTAGAGATATATTAGATAGGTGAGTGGGATTACTGGTGTAGTAATGGCCATGGAATTTGACAAGATTCCTTCGGAACTGGTTATAGATACAGAATAAAACAATATCTGCCCTGCTCTACTTAGAAATTGGAAAGAAAAAAAAAGTCACTGTCGCCTGAACAGGCACAATCAACACAGAAGAAGCAACAGGGAAGAGCGATATTCTTAGAAGTCAAATGAAGAACGCTTTCTAGATACGCCGTCCAGTGAATAGTGTTCCCTGCCATTTATATCATGCCGTTGTTTCTTCCCTCTCTTTCCTTCTCTTCTCTGCCTTCCTCCTTGCCTTCCTGCTCTTCTCTGTCTCTCTGTCTCTTAATCTACTTTCTTTATTTCTTTTATTTTTTATTCAGTCACTTAGCTATATTTATTTCGAGCTTCCTGGATGTACTACATGGGTTCATTCAGGCCTCCGATAAGGTAGGCTTTAAGTAGCTGATCGCACAAGAGTTAATTTCTCAAACTCTACTGCTAAGCCAGGAACGACAAAGTATATTTTTAGGATTCAAAACATCTTAACCTAGGAAACAAATGTATTATCCTACATCTTAGTAAAACAGTGATGTTTACACTATGCATACGCTATGTATTCACACTTTGTATACATTGCGAATACAAAGAGTGTGTATATTGACATGGATAGCTTACATTCAACTTTAATATGTTTATTTACAATATTTATAATAAAAATTTTTAAACTATCTTTTCATGTAATTTCGACTTTTCACTTGGAAAATTCAAATGCATCAGAATCTTCTTAAAGCCCCTATTTCACTTTGCATATAAATATATTCCCAGGCCTAATTTAAAGGAGAAATTAGCTCTCTGCCCTTTACTCAGGGGAAAGCCAAGGCTGTACCATTGATTCATCTCTTTCACATACAGTGCTGATTTTTCCCTTTAGGGACAGAGAACATGGGCTATATGTTTTTCATTCAGAGCCAAGATTTGCGTGTAAAATAGTGAAATACCCAAAGTATGGGTAGGTCTAATTCTTCTTACAGTCAAAGATAGTTAGGGACCAAGGTTAAAATTGGTAAGCTTGGGAAATCTCAAGTGTAAACACCATCTTTCAATCACCTGCAAAACATCTCTGGATCCCATTTCTCTGACATGTAGGATTGCAGCCTCACGTGAGTTTTCTTTCTAAATTAAGCATCACATTTCATATGCGGAAGAAAGGCTTCACCAGGAAGGGATTTTAGAGCTGGATTCCATTAAACTCTGCTACTGCTTTGTCATTATTATTTTCACAAGTGGGTGTGAGAATTTCAGAGTTTAAAGAAGATCAGAAAATAAGTAGTAGAAATAGGATTTGATATTTTAAAGTATAAATAGACTTGAAAAATCAGAAACAAACTTAGAAAATCCTACATTTTAAATTAGTTTTCCCAGCATAATTATGAACTGCATTTGACAAATAACCTCAGATAATCTTTCAACTACAGTTTTGGAAGAAGCTTTAAACCAGAAAAGTGAGGCCATACCTACCTTGTTGACTTACAGAAATCTGTTGTCTAAGGCTGTCTGTTGTTAAAGGCTATTAAATTTGGAAGTAATCTGTGGAGCAGCAACACATAATTGATATACTGTTGTTTCAGATTCTCCATTTACAGTTTCCTATCCTACTCTTATTTTTTAGAATGTGGGATCTACCTCAGTTTATTTGCAATTATTCTATTATAAAATAAAAATACTGAAATTATACCTGCCCTATAGGTACTTGTTTTTAAGTCATTAAAAACCTTTAAGCTTATTTGTTTCTTGGGTAGATTTTCGTAAAGTGCCTCTGAGAATAACAATTCGTTTCCTATCTCCATATCTCGTATTCTTCCCCTCTAAATATACCTCCTTCAGCATCAAGACATCATTGAATTCAGCTGTCAAGTAACATATATTTGCTTTGAAAAGGAGTCAAAATCTGCTTTCTTCATTAGCGGTGGGAGATTATAATAATGTAATTTCCCATTCAAGTAAGGCAGCATAATACAAAATGTGACAGAATCATCTCAAACTTATCAGAGTATCTTTGAGAAGAATTGGACTCAGTAAATATGGTTCTTTCTTCTTTACTCTGTTTTATCTGTATTATTTATTCTTTATTTATGTTACTATTATTTATCTAAGAAAGAGACATTTCTTAGATACTTAAACTGAATATCCTGGTGACTGAAAATCTTGGTGAGAGTGATAGCAAATAAGGGTAATTGTCTAGCTTCTTTCCAACTGTGTGGTACAAAATCTTCCCAATGTAAGAGATAATTATTCCCTCCAGTGGCATATAATTTCCTCAGAAGAGAAAATATTTTATCAGCAGACAAACTAGCTCACGACATAATCCGCTAACCACAGAGCACCATGGGAGGGAGAGACACATAACATCAGACTTTGGGCATCACCCCCTTACTCATTTTCATACACTCTTTCTAATGACTTTTCCTGAATCAGAAAAGGATTCCTGTATTAAAAACGAAATGTAGGGCCAGGAATATAGCTCAGCCTCACAGTGCCTGCCTGGCAAGTGCAAGGTCATGAGTTTGATTTCTGATACAAAAAACCCCCTGAAATATCAAAATATATTAGGAGGAAAACATATTCATGAATTAAGACTAAGTCCTATGCACACCTCAAGTAACTCAGCATTAACTTAGTCGCAGAAGCTACTCAGACTTTGAGAATTAATGCATCTTGCTCAATGTGACACAGTTTATTTATTTTATTTATTTATTTTTCCTGCACTGGGGATTGAACTCATGACCTTGTGCTTGCCAGGCAGGTGCTTAGGCCACTGAGCTAGCTCCTCAGCCCTTGTCTTTTTGAAACAGTGTCTCACTATGCCATTCAGGCTGGCCTTGAGCTTGCTTTGTATCCCAGGCTGGTCTTGAACTCCTGTCTCAGCCTCCCGAGAGCTGGGATTACAGGCATGAGCCACCATGCCTGGAAAAATACTTAGTTTTTTATATTTTTTTCTTCCAGCACCAGGGATTGAACTCACAACCTCATGCTTGACAGGCAGGAGCATATGCTACTGAGCTAGACCCCTGGCCCTTTGTGACACAGTTTATAAAGTAAGAACCAGTATTCAAACCTTGGTGCAGAGAAGTCTAAATCATCTACTCTTTCCATGATGTCATACCCCCTTCTATGCCTTATAGGTATTTTAATTAGTTATCCTACAATCTTTCAACCTCGATCCCCTGAATCTGGAATACAGGTTTCCGAAGTAGTTATTAATGATCTTACAGATTTCAACAGTGTCCACTGAGATTTCACTTTTTTCATTTCTAATTGCACGGACATGGGTCTTTCTTTCCTTTTTGGGAAGGGGGTAAGACTGGTTAAAGTTTTGTCACTTTCTTTATACTTTTAAAGAACCAGCTTTTTAATTAATGATTCCTTATAATTTTGTCTCAATTTAGTTAATTTCTTCTCTGATTTTTATAATTTCCTTCCTTGCATTAGCTTTGCATTTGTTCTTATGTTTGTAGGAATTTGAGGACTTTGAGATGCATTAGTTGTGTTACTCATTTGGACTCACTTAGAATTTGTGCTGTGGGCATTCACAGCTACAAACTTCCCTCTGTGACACTGAGTATTCAAGAGGGTGTTGTTTAATTTTCATGTGGTTGCATAGTTTCTGTGGTTTCTTTTGTCATTGATTTCTATTTCACTGCACTATGAGCTGATAATATGCATGGTATAATTTTTATTTTTCTGCATTTACTAAAGCATGCTTTATGGGCTAGACTATGTTCTATTTTGTAGAAAGTTCCATGTGCTGCTGAGAATGTGTATTCCATTGTTGGATGAACACTTCGTAGGTATCTGTTAAGTCCATTCGTTTGAAGGTTTGATTCAACTATGATAGTTCTTTGTTGACTTTTTGTCTAGCTGATCTGTCTATTTGTGACAGTATATTGTTGAGATTCCCCACTATAATTGTGCTGATATTTTTCTGATCTTTTATGTCCAGTAGTGTTTGTCTTATGAAGGTGCATGTGCTGGTGTTTGGAGCACATATGTCCACAATTTTTATCTCTTCCTGTTGAATTGTTCCCTTAACTAATATGTAATCATCTTCTTTGCCTGTTTGGCTTAAAGTCCACTTTGTCCAAAAATTCAGGTTCCTGATGCATGAAAAGTTGTTTTCTACCTTTTGATTTTTGAGTCTATGAATTTCTTTTTAGATTAAATGTGTTTCTTGTAGACCGTCTGTTATACAGTTTTGTTTATTGATCCTTCTGCCAACCTGTGTCTTTTGATTAGGGTATCAAGACCATTCATCCTGAGAGTTATTATGGAGAGAATTCAATTACTTCTGTCACTTAATTTTTTTTTCCGTTGCTGATTTTCTTTTCTTCCTTTCTGTACAACTGTTCACTGTGCTTAGTGTATTCATTCTATTAGATCTTTTGGCATTTAAGATTTCATCGTCTCTTTCTAGGATATTCTTGAAAAATTTTGGAATATTTGAAGTTGTTTTATTTCAGAGCTAGAATAATTCATCCCAAGCTCTTTTGGACTTTAAGGTTTGTGTTGAGAAGTCTGCTGTAATATTAATGCCCTATAATCACATTGGTGGCTTCAGCTGTCCATACTTTCAGTAATGTTTTCAATTTCCTGGATTTCTCTTTAGTTCCTTTTTATGGTTTCAAATTCTTCACTAACCTGGTCATTTTTTCTTTGTATCATTTTGTTTAGCTCACTAGCTTTGTATTAATGGCTTCTGTAAACTCAGTGAATATTTTATTATGTCTATCATATGTTTAGTTGTATCATTTGGGCTAGCCAAATACCATATTGATTTTTTCAAATCTCTTTATCATTTCAAATAATTCAGTTGTGTTCCTTTTCATTTCCTCACCATGGGACCAGCTTTGCTGCAGTTGGGGGTTTTGGGAGGCATTTTGTTCCCTGTGTTCTTGTGTTTCATGTGTGTGCATGTGCGTGTGTGTGCATGCATGTGTGTGTGTGTAAGATTTGCGGGTACTTATAGTCAAAAGACTTTGTAGCTGTTATGGAGATCTCTTTAGAGTCTTTTTTTCAGGGATGCACTTTGGGGATGGCTATTTATAGGTCTTAGCCTGTTTCACGATCTGACCACCTCCATTAATTTGGGATGGGAGCATGCATTGTGATTGGTGCACCACCAAGTTTTCCAGAAATGAGCTATAGTATTGTTAACGACACAATGGCAATCCAGATATTGGCCTTAGAAGAAACTGATTTATAGTAACAGATATGACAGCCTGTAAATTACAACAAAATCAGCACAATAATAGTGTTGACAATGTAAATGGGGAGTGGAAGGAGGTTTGTAGGAGGACAGAAGGAAATCAAAAAATAAAAAAAATTTAGATGCATTATGTAGATGTTCAAATGCCCCATAGAAAATGTAATCATTATGTATTGCAAACATATACTAAAATAAATAAATAAATAAATAAATGTCAAAGACAAACTGAATGTTGACATACCATAAGAACTATTAATGTGTCACCCTTATTACATAAAATGGCTCTATGATTATACTGTTACCACCAAGACAAATCAAACATTGACATACAGTACATATGCACTAAATGCACCAACCTATAGTGCCACTAAAAGTAGAAAATAATTCAAAAGTGATAGTTTAGAATTAATGAACTACCTAAAGATTAATAAAACTCAATTGTTATACTAATAAGGGTAGAAGTAGGTAATTAGAAAATAAAAGAAGAAAAATTTGAAAAATTAAGTTGAGGAGGAGGAAGAAGTGAGATAAAAGATTCTATTAACAAATAAAGAGAAATTCACAGACTAATAAAGGTAACAGAAAAGAATAAAAAAAAGAAGAAAAGTGAGAAAAAAATTAAAATGAATAAAAACTCCAAACACCAAAAATGTAATGAAAAAAAAAAGAGAAAAAAAATGGGTCTGAAATAAACTCTGTTTTTTGAAAAATGCTTCCCCTCTCCCCACATGTGCAGTCTTAAAATACAGCCAGTGAGGGTTTTTTCTGCCTAGAGTTATGGACCGTGGCCTTGCGCACCTTCCCAGAGGCCTGAGTATACACCCGTGCTGTGTCCTTGATCCAAGCCAAGGTGCGTCCTTGCCTACCCTGGTAGATGGGAAAAGCAGTCCGTTCACTAATCTGTGCTAGATGTAGGCAGCAGGGAAGGGTCCAAGCAGACCACTGGACTTAAGACCAGCACTGTCCGAGCCAGCTGTCTCTGAAAACCAACATCCCTGGTCTGGCTTCTCACCATGGAGGGCAGGGTTTTGTGCCCTTCCTGGTCTGAATGTAAACTTCTCAGGGGTCTATGTCTAGCCCACATACTCCTCTGTCTCTCACTCAGTCACTGTCGGAGGAGAATACTAGGAACCCTGCAGTGAAGTTGTTTTTAGTTTTTCTGTGATTGTCTTAAACAGTTAATCCTTTGCCAAAAGGACTCCGGATTAAACATTCTTGTACTGTGGACGCCACACTGGATTTCTCCTCCAACTCTAGCGCGCCATGCACAAGGAGTCGCTTCTGTAGTAAAATGCCACGCTAGTTTTGCAGTTTACAAGAGCCATGGGTTTTTCCTGGGCTGGCGCTGCTGACCTGGTCCACCGTTTCTCCCCAGAGCTGTTGACCCTGGGGTCTAACAGAGTCGCCTTCCGGGAGTTGGGGTGCATTTCCAGACTGTTTCTTCCTTTTCTCTGCCATGTGCTTCTTTGCTTCAGCTTCTCCAGTTTCTACTTTTCCTGTCAGTTCCCGCCCATTTCCTGGAATTTTACCTCTTTTTTCTCTCTTTACCAAGTTGTTATTTTCCAAGTGTCTGATTTCCAGGTCCCAGGGAGACTGTGTTTTGGTGCTGATCACTGCTCTGTCATTTTTTGTTGTCTCAGAGGGAATTCGTATGTATTCTTCTGAGGGCAGCTGCTAGTCCACTTTCAGATTTTCACTAATCGTCGATCCTTCTTTGAGACTGGAATCCAGAGCTCTCTCTCCTTTTCATTGTATATTTTTATCGGTATGTTTGTAGTCCGTAGTGACTGCATTCCTGTGGGAAGTTGGTCCAGGTACACAAGGCAACTTAATTCTGTTTTGTCTTTTATCCCTTTCCCCTCCACTTCCATTTCTTGATCGCTTTCCTTCGTCTCTTAAAATAGTTCTGGTAGTTTCTGATTATAATACTTCAATAAGGAAAATTAACTAAGTGAATTCATATAACCTCAACAGTCAAGGTCATGGTGTTCTAATGGATCATCACCCTGACTCTCAGTCTCCCGATCTATAAAACAGTGGACTAAGAGCTCCTTACTCACTAATACTGGTGTTTCATTGGCCTTGCCCATCTCTCTATCTTGGTTTTCTTCTACCCCTTTTAGGTGGACCTACCTTCTTTTTACCTGGGGAGAGCAGAACAAAGACTGTGGAGCCAGTCTTGCCCCTGGGCAATGGAAAAGGAAAGTTAAAATGTTTATGTCAGCAAATAGTTGCAGAATTATCAAGCCGATCTTGATATGCATTTGTTGTAAATTCCTTCGGAGTAATTTTCCTGCCTAAAACAAAAGTCAGCAGTGTATGAATCTGCAAAATTCTTACATGTAAGCAGGCAGTCTATCATTTTGATTTGTCTAGATCCTGCCCTACCTTTTAATATGTAATCGTTGTTTCTGAAAAGGAATGCGAGCGCCTTTCTCTGCATCAATCTATAGTCAGAAAGGGCTGTGATAGCTTTCTCCCAAGTCAGTTTGTGCCCAGCACTATGCTTTGTGAAGAACATATTCTTTGTTCCAATTATTTAGGAGAAATGCTGGCCTTTTCCTTTTCTTACCTTTGGAGAGTCCCACTCTGCATTTTTTTCTGAGATGTTCTACAACAATGAAGTTTACATACATGTTGAACCTGGTATGTTCTTGCTTTGCTTTATTTGAGTAAGGAATCCTATTTTTGTATAACAACCATGACTAGTAACTCTTGGGGAAGCAGCTTTGCTAGTGCATCATCTCCAAGGTGCTGAAAGGAACGAGTAGCCTGTGTCAGGCCAGATTTGGCCGGTAGCCCCCCAACCCAACCTTCCCAGGTAAGTTTCCAGTAATGAGTATTCTCTCCTTTTCAGTCCTCTGACCCCAAGCCAGAAATTCTAGCTTTCCTCGAATTTTTATGTCTGGCTTAGAAATGAAGGGAGAAATAAAACAGTAATGCTATTTGTGCTAGACATACACACACATACATACCAGCTATTAACATATAACTTTTTATTAATAAGAAGCAAATGATACAGGGTAAAAGATTTGCTTGTTTTTTAAATCTGATTCATCACATGGGCTTTATGGTCACAAAACAAGACCTGAGTAAGTCACTTAATCTTTCTGAGGTTTGTTTTGCATCTGCAAGTCAATATTAACTATTCGTATCTTAAGGTAAAACAAACAAACAAGGTGAGGTGTGTCAGAAAGTGGGGACACCAGACTACTATCTACATCACGATTTGAGTGTTGGTGTCACTTATGTGTGCTTCAAGCTCTTAACCTTCCAGAGAACGCAGTCTAGAAATTGATGTCTTTGTTACCTGGTGCTTGGCCCAGTTTACCTGTGGGTGCACTGCAGGCTCCATGTGAGTGAGCTGAGCTCAAATCCAGAAACAGGGAAGCAGCTTGGTGATGTGACCGTGGGCTCCTCCTTTGCTGCAGTGTCCCATCCAGAGTGATCCCATCTGTCCACGGTCAGATTCTCTCCTCTTTACATGTTCTCGAGGCTGAGATGACTGCTCAGGTAGTATAACGGCAGCAGAGCCATTTCCTCCTGTGACTCCTGAATGTATTTTTATCTTTCTTGCATTTCTCCCTGCCTCTCTAGTGCTCCTTCTTAAAATCCTTTTAGTCTCAGGCTGAAGTTATACTTGCTAATCCCCAGATCTCAGTGTCTCATTTCCTTTCCCTTTGGGCAGCAGGCAGGTTAACATATTACCTGTGATCTTTGGTACAATCCTGAAAAATAAATTCAAAGAAAAAACTGAGAAATTTTTAATATCTAAAAGCCTGGGGATTCAGTAGAGGTTGATTGTTCATTTATTTGGTGGTGTTATTGCTTTAGATCAGAGTTACCATGTGCTGTGAGGTGATACGGCTTTGCCGTTATGTTGGATCTCGCATTCTCCATTATGACCGAATTATTTAGTCTCAATTGTCATTTTTTCTTTTAACCAGGAAAATACAAGGGTTTAAAACCACATTACTGCACCCATTTCCAGCATTTTTTTCCCATTAATTTATGTTTTTCTGTGGCTTTCATTGCCTGAGCCTCGAGGGATCAACTTCCAGATCACATTTTCATTTTAAGCAACTGCTGCATCAAATCGAAGTAACAAAAGAAAGTCAAAGAAAAGTGAAACTAGCCCAACTTGGTGTCACAGACACCCGTCACAAGGTTTAAGATGCACCCGTATTAATTTCAGGCTGCACCAGCATCATCCCACATCCTGTGCTGGCTGGGCCTGCAGTCCATGTCTGTTCTGTGAAAATCTAATTTTATCTTGGTGTTTAGACCTTTCCTGAATGTCACCTGGAGTGTGCAGATTCTGCCCAGAACCTGTGTAGTAATTGTGCTTGCATCTTCTTTGACTATGGTTTGATAATTCATGTCTCCCTGAGTGCAGTTGTATGTCATGTTCAGTCTCACAGTCAGAACTCAGTCTGCCAGATCAGCCTGATTGTAAGCTCTGCAGCCAGCAGCTCCAATGACAGTGTCTTTTTTTCTTCTTATGAAAAGCACACTAATTTATACTTACAAATAGCTGTAAAATATCCTGCAATGCAGAGCATTTAACTATACAGAGAAGGTTGATCTTGGAAGCCTAAACCCCTTACAGACCTTTCTATCCCCCATTGCAACACTCTTAAGTGTCAATAGAACCACAATTTGTAAATTAGAAAGTGAGAAGCCACCACTGGAGACAGCAATGTTGGTTGAACCATAGGAAATCCCTTTACCTGGGAGTCAAAATTTCCTGTTAAAGGGCAGGGGACCTGGGATTTTTCTGATGGGTTGAAAGTGAAGGGACTATGGGTCTCATAAAAATAAACATTTTTTTCTAATACTCAGTGTTTAGCTTACTGTAAGGACACTGAAATTACTTACATTTGAAGAATTCAATTGTAAACCTGCATTCGAATTTCCTGACAAAGAATAATAACAATCGTAAGAGCCATAAAACATAGCAACAGCAAAAAGGAAAATAATAATCTAATAGCAATAATATAAAGATGAAGAAAAAGGAGGTGGAGAGTAAAGCAATCTCAGTAACAGGAATAAATCTTTTCTTGGAAGACCTGACCACATGTGTGCATACATACACACATGAATACCAATAAAAATGAATAAGAAAGACAAGAGAAACAAGGGAAGGAAAAATAAGAGAGAGAAGAGTGGGGGAGATGGAATAAGAGAAGGAGAACTAAAAGATAAAAAGCACATCCCATACCAGTCAGGTTGCTTTACTGAGATATTTGCAACTGTAAGTCGCTAGTGCACTCTCAGTTACTCCTAAGAGTGAAAGTAATCCGCTGCGAGTCTGCCAGTGTGCTACGTACAGCAGACAAACACGTACTAATGAGACTTTTTCCTGCCATTGTTGTGCTTAGATTCAACAAAGAAAGGCAAAATGTGAAAAACCTTTTTCATATATGTGTGTGATACATAATAATTGGCATCTTGATAATTTTTAATTCCTTTTCTTCCCTCTCCCCCTCTTCCAATCTCTAAAAGATCTACCCTGTTTCCTACTGTCTTTCCTTATTTTGCTCTTTAAGAAAAATGGTGTGTTATAAAATGCTACATTTCTTATCTGAGCCCCTGACGGGGGAGCAGCATGAAGCCACGAAGAGAAGAATTCTCTGCGCCAGGGTGCGGGATGCCACCACAGAGCAGGTGATCCAAGGCAAATCTTGAATCTTGTTTTCTTCTTGCCCGTTTGGGTTTTTATTAAACAAAATGGGGATTGTTGCAGCTTGCTTTTTCTGTGTGAGAGGAAAGACAATCAGGTTGGGATGTCTAGAGGTAAAGAAAGAGGAAGACAAGGCACTCAGTGGGCCAGCATGTGGATGGTGGTGGTGTTTGGGGTAGTGAGAGACAAGGAAGAGGCTCTGAGAGAAGAAAAGCTCCATTCCTGTGTCTTATAGGAGAGAAGGCACCAGAGGCCCCTTCTCTGCAAGACGGCAGGGTTGCTGACTGAAAGCACGTATTTATTCCCAATTCATTAGGTTGGGCAACAGAAGTGCAATTATGTTCAACA
>RJWT010047186.1:0-11341 GCA_004365215.1 Cuniculus paca | reverse complement strand
AAAAAAAAAGTACCTGACATCTGTAAGAAAATCCAATCTCATAGATGACCATACCCTCTGGCTGTAAGTTTTAAGGGCTTTGGACATACACACAAAAAAATGCCCCCTCCACCTTCAAGACACACAAAAAACCCGTCTATCCAGGCCCACCTCAAGCTGAACCTTTCCTTGCCCTATCAGACCTGAATGAATAGAACAGACTGAGTTCTATCAGATTGGGCCCCTGAGAGCCTGTGGTTATTGCAAAAGTTGGGGCTAAACCAGCCCCTTTCCTGGTAGACAATGGAACAGAACTCTCTGCCTTCAAAATTTCCCTCTGTCAAAAAGTTACCATCACTGGGACAACTGGGACTCTTGCTTCTTCTCCCTTCTGCCAGGCACAAACTTGCAACCTGGAAAGATATCTCACCAAACATGAATTCATGTGTAAGCCAGTCCCCATACCACTTCTGGGAAGAGCTGAGTGTGGTGGCACATGCCTGTATTCCCAGCACTTGGGAGGCTAAGGCAAGAGGACCCCTGTGAGTTCGAGGCCAGCCTGGGCTACAAAGTGAGTTCAAGGCCAGCCTGAACTGCATAATGAAACCCTGTCTCAAAAAGACAAAAAAAAAAAATTACAGGGTTCATCACTTCTGGGAAGAGACCTCCTCTTCAAGTTAGAAGCGACTGTCTCCTCTGCACCAAGGCAGTCAGCCTCCCTCTCATTTAACCTAGCACTTTCAACTTTGTTCCCCAAGCAGAAGATGACACCTGCATCAGCCTGAGACAGATTACCGCAATTCTGAAAACTCTCCTCCCAGAGGTATGAGCTGAAGACTCACCTCCTTGCCTGGCCATCAACCATGCCAGCTCACCCCATTATTAGATGTCATGGGAAGCACAAACAGGCAACCACCACATATCAGCCTGATAGACTGTTAATCAACTTGGGCAGGATCTCCGTGCCATCAACAATGCAGCCATCACCTTGCATTATGTGGTTCCCAACCTATGCACCTTTTGTGGACAGTTACTCAATTGCCACAAGGGCTTGGGAACTCCCACTATTTTTGATGAGGTCCTACCAACAGATTTGGCCCTAGGACAGCCTGTTTCTCTGTCCCTTCCAGCTCCATTATGGTCCCTAGAGAAAGAAAAAAATGAGGCTTCAAAACCACAAAATGTCTATCTACTGTCAAACTGCTAAAATACACCTCTCCGTCCTGTAGAGCCAGTTCAAGATCTCCGAGCTACCAATGCCAACACGATTGCCCTCTGTATATGATGCCTTAGTCTTCTGCCACCCACAGCCTGCTGGCACACCTGCCTGGACCTAAAAAGTGCCTTCTCCTGCCTTCAGTTGGCTCCTGTCAGCCAGCCCCTCTTCACCTTTAAATGAAAAGACCCCAGTTCTGGACTCAAAAGTCAACTGACCTGGACTCAACCTCCCAGAGGTTCAAAAACTTGTTTAATCTCTTTGGAGAAGCCCTCACAGCTGACCTCACTAGTTTCCCAACACAAAATATTACTGCACTTCTGATTAATGACACCCAAGCTGCCTGCTGGAAAGACACAAAAGCTCTGCTGCAATATTTGGCAGCAACTGGTTACAAGAAAAAAAAACTCCACAAATTTCCTGGAGCTGCTGGCTTCTATAGAATCTGGATCCTCGAGTTCACAAAAACAACGATGCTTACTCAGACTGTGAGGCCCTGGGAGCGCCCAGTGGCCTACCTGTGCAAACACGTGGATCCAGTCACTAAAGGCTGCCTCCCCACTTTGCCTTCACATGCTAATAGCCACTGTCCTTCTGATCAAGAAAGCTGACAAGCTCGCCTCAGGCTGAGACCTAACTGTCCAGGTGCCACATGCTGTACTGGACCTCCTGAATAACTATGGGCAAAAATCCAGATTTAGATCCACTGTTCCAGAGATCTGGAAAATGTGCCTGGGCTAGACAGCTCCTCGGGGGCTCACTCTGAAAAGACAACACACTCAAAGCCCTGCTTAGGTCACTTTGGACACTGACCAGTCCACACATGGCTGAACCCTAGGACACCACTCACAGGATTGCTCCAAACCTCAATACATTACTCCCCTTGATTTTTGTGCTTTGTCAGGCTGCTTACCCCAGTCCTTGCTTTGCCTTAGCTCTATGTATGATTGCTCCAAGAGAATAAAAAATAACCAGGAAGGCCTTTACAAATGATAAAGATTTGACAAGCATCCAAGGCGCATTGGACACTCTCCTAGATCAGATTAACTCCTTCACTCCCTTGTCAGAGTCAACTTAGGGAGAAATTGTAATAAGAGAAGGAAACGAATCACAAATTCCTGGTGGGAATTTTCAGTCTTGGGAACTTGGTTAGGGCCCACCCTAGGACCACTGACAGCCCCAGTGTTATTGCTTCTAGTTGGGCCTTGTCTCAGAAGATCAGAAGTAATACGCCCAGCAAAGATTTGCCAGGGAAACTAAAACAGGGGAAATGTAGCAGAAGATGCTCCTCCAGTCAGTATACTTCAGTTTGTTAGTTACTCAGGTAATAGTTCCAGTTCCAGTTCCCGTTACTTTTGTTTCTTAGAAATGGTGGGTCACTGTGATGCACAGCTGGTCACTATGATGCACATTGTATAAACCAATCCCCAGTTGACAAGCCATTCTGCCTCTGTCCTTCCTGCTTGCTTATCCCACATAAGCCCTGGACCACCAGAGATCAGGGCCTGATATTTTGGGAACGATCCTGATCACAGCCTGTTGACATAAGTAAATCTGCCTCCAAATCCTAAGTGTCATTTCAGTATTTCTGTTTGCCATTGCATAAATAGTTAAGTTCAAAAGAAAGTTCAAAATTAAAGGGTGAGTTTGAAATACCTGGGAAATGCATAGGAGTAGAAAAACCCACATCCTCATAGTTGTGACAAAAATAACCAGTCACATGCTGCTGTCAGTTTGAAGTTTCACAGTTTGATTTTAGTATTTTCTACGAATGGTCAAACATTTATGTTATGCAGAATGAAACAGCACTATACCCCAGTCTTCCCTGGTTATTTTGTTTTTGAGTTTCAATTTACAGAACATAACACTCTTCTATTTTGAGCCGATGAATGTAGTAATTTATAGAGTGCACAACTATCACTGCAATCCATTTTTAGAACACTTCCATCAATCAAAAATATTCCCAGGTGTCTGTTTGCAGTCAATCAATCCCTTAATTATCAGACTCACATAACCACTGAGGGGCTGTCTGTAGTTTTGTCTTTTAAAAATTTTCATGCAAATGCACTCATACATTACATAGTCTTATGTATTTGGCTGTTTTCTTTCTTCTTTTTGTTTTGGTTTTTTCAGACAAGGTTTCACTATGTAGTTCAGGCTGGCCTTGAACTCAATATGTAGCCCAGGCTGGTGATCCTCTTGCCTCAGTCTCCCAAGTGCTGGGATTACAGGTGTGTGCGATCACACCTGGCTTGTCAGTCTTTTTGATCTTACCTATTCTAGAGGATATGTAGTGGTACTGCACTTTGTAAATATTATTGAAATATAACAATTCAATATAGGGCTGGGGATATAGCTCAGTGGCATAAGTGTCTGCCTGGCAAGTGCAAGGTGCTGAGTTCAAGTCCCAGTACAATAAAATTTTATATATATATATATCATACATACGAGAAAATCACCCAGTCCAGTGATTTCTTAGTATATTCACAGAGTTGTGCAATCATCACTATAATCTAAGATAATCTAAATAAAATCTAATTATTACAGGTTTTCATCACCTCAAAAAGAAACCCTGTATCTTTTAGCAGCCATTCTCACTCCCACAGATTTGCTAATTTGGACATTTCATATAAGTGGGATGGTATTTTTATACATGTAGTCTTTTGTAATTGGCTTCTTTCATTGACATTTTCAATGTTCGTCCATTTTTTTTTAAAGCGTTCTTCAGTACTTTACTCCTTTTGGCTTCCAGATAATATTCCACTGGCTGGATATGCCATATTTTATTCACGCATTCATCAATTGATGGACATTTGGACGGCTTCCACTGTTTGGCTTTTTTGAGTAATGCTGCTATGAACATTCATGTAAAAGTGTTTGAATGAGCATCTGTTTTCATTTTTTGGTTATATACCTAAGAAGTGGAGCGAATACTTCATACGCTAACCCTATATGTAGTTAATCTTTGGGGGAACAGCAAAACCGTTTTCTGAGGTAGCTGTGTCACTGCACATTCCCACAGGTGAAGTTCAAGGGCTGCACTTTGTCTACACACTCAGCAACACTTGTTAATGACGGTCTTTGCAGGGCTGGGGATTTAGCTCAGCAGTTTAAGCACCTGCCTGGCAAGCGTGAGGTTGTGAGTTCAATCCCCAGTACCAGAAAAAAAAAAACCAAAAACCAACAACTGTCTTTGTGATGACAGTATCCTGATGAGCATAAAGTGGTACCTCATTGTCATTCTATAAGTTTTAATTTGTCTTTATTTCCCTGATGAAAGTTAATCATATTAAATATCTTTTAATAGGCTTATGGGGCATTTATGTACTTTATTTACTGAAGTATTTATTCAAACATTTTCCCATTAAATTGAATTGTTTGCCTTATTACTGACTTGCGAATACAACTTTATATATACTGGATGCAAGTTCTTTTTTTGTTTCATTTTGGTTTTTGAGATAGGGTCTCACTATGTAGTCCAGGCTGGCCTTGAACTCACTATGTAGTCTTGAACTTTGCAACAATCCTCCTGCCTCAGAATCCTGAGTGCTGGGACTACAGGCATGTGTTACCATGCCTGGTTATAAGTTTTACTGAATATATGCTTTGCACATTTTTTTCCAGGATCTAGACTTTAGGTTCATTTTTTTTTTTTTTTTGGTACTGGGTATCAAACTCACGACCTCACACTTGCCAGGCAGGTGCTTATGCAGCTGAGCTAACCCAGCCCTCTCCTGTTCCATTTGCTGAGAAAACTATCCTTTCACCTATGAAATTACTTTAGTATCTTCACTTAAAAATCAATTAATTATATGTGTGTGTGTGTGTTTGTTTTTGAACTTTTATTCCTTTCAACTGACTTATACATTTATCTTCATGTCAAGACTACACTATTTAGATTCCTATAGTTTTTTAATGAGTAATGAAACATAGTCTACGCCCAATAAATGTTAGTCTTTTCAAAACCATTTTGGCTATCTACTAGACTGTATGGCTATCTTAGGACCAACTTATCAACTTCTACAGAAAATCCTAGTGAATTTTGATAAAGAAGAGATTAAATAGGGCTGGGGGTGTAGTTCAAAGGTAGAATGCCAGCTTCACATGTGTGAGACCTTGGGTTTGATTCCCAGCACACACGAGAGAGAGAGAGAGAGAGAGAGAGAGAGAGAGAGAGAGAGAGAGAGAGAGAGAAAAGAAATTTAAAAAAACAAACACACAGATAATTTGGAAAGAATTGCCATATTACCACCTTGACCTATTTTTGCTAATTTTATTCATATTTGAGTCTCAGTGATGCTACAATGTAACTGTCACCTTACTTTCCAGGATGTTCATTGCTAACTCCCTTTGTGTTCAGCTGATACCCAATTTGGTGAACTCATCAATGAACTAGATAAATCTGAGCTAAAAAGAAAACCAGCTACCTGCTTGTGAAAAGAAAGCTAAACTGCAAATGCCGAGAACATCCTCAAGGAGTTTATGCTTTATTAATAAAGGTAGAAAATTGGTCTCTGCTGCTGCTGCAGCTCGAAGCACATGTCCCCCAAAGGTCTGTGGGTTAAGGGTGTGGGCTCCCATTTGTGGTGGCATCGGGAGGTGGTGAAACTTTAAAATGTAAATAGACCACTCATGCCTCTGCTTAAAATCTTCCCAAAGCCAGTTAGCATGAAATAGAAACTCCTGTGATGTCCTAAATCAGTGAGGGTGAACCTGTTAGAAATGGAGTGCCCAAATTACAATCCCAAACACATTTATTTATTGCAAAGTGCCAACACTGCAATTAAACCTCAGTACTGAGATTTTAGTTGAGAAACAACTCGTACATTAACATCTTAACAGAGCTTTCAATGTTACAAACAGCTTTTCATCGAAAGGTAAAAGTTTGTATTTGGCGTGTTTTTGCACAGGGAATGTGATCTCGGCTGTTGTATGCACGCCGATGATTTGTCACTTTGGCTGGGGTGAGTCGGCTCCATGCCGACAGAGGGCTCTGTGTGCCGCAGGTTCGCCCTCTGCTGTCCTTGATGATGTGGTCTCTCCCCGCCTTTCTGCGCTTCCTCCTCCCCTACAGTTCTTCCTGCGGAGTTGATTCTCTCAACTCCACGCCCAGCCTTCCACGCTGTGCTTGGACCTGCAGCTTGGCAGCTTTGCCAGGTGGGGCTCCAGTTCGGCTCTGCCAGCAGGGATCACGCTAGGGAAACCGGAAGCAGGGACAGCTCTCCTACCCCTGTACCTCGGGCGGCAGTAGTGGGTTTCGGTCTTCAGTATGGGTGGGAGTCCCACATCCAGAGTCACGGAGGTCCCTGCAGCCAGGCAGGGCCCTGTGCAGATCTGGGGGACAGCTGCACAAGGTCCCTCCTCCGGCAGGGGGTGGCTGTCAACTTTCACCACATAATCTCAACATAACCTTCCCCCTAATGCTGGCAGAACTAATTCCTGAATTAAGTTCCCTCTGTTGAAACATCAAACCTAGTGACAGAGTCCCTCACCGCCTACACTCCAGCCATCCTGAACTTATTTTTTTTTTTTTGGTCTTTTTGAGACAGGGCCTCATTCTGCAGTTCAGACTGGTCTTGAACTCATTTTGTAGCCCAGGCTGGCCTCAAACTTGTGTCGATCCCCCTTCCTTAGCCTCCCGAGTGCTGGGATCATAGGTGGGCACCATCCTGCCTGGAACTGAACGTTTTTGTTCCCTGAGCACCAAGCTTGTTTCCAGCTCCGTCTTGGAAATTTCACCCGAACCTTCTTCCTCAAATCCCTCACGTGGTGCCTCCTCCTGGTCACTTGAGGCCCTGTCTAGCTGTCTTCCACCCACCCTATTTTAAAAACTACCTCCTACCCAGGCTTCATTCTTATATCCTGTTTCACTTTTGTCCCACTAAATATGACTCTCCTTATATTATTTGTTGAAATGTTTAATGCCTGTCTCATCTACTCCAGTGCAGCCCCACAGAGGAGGAAACGTGTGTCTTATGTACTGCCCCTCCATGTTCAGACGTGGACACAGAGAAAGCAATCAGTGATGTCAAGAGGAGAAATGGGCAGAGGGAAGAGACAATTTGAGGCAGGGGGAAACATATAACCAAATGCACAAGACGAAATAAGCACGGTGTGATACAAAAAGTTTATTATAGCTTAATAAACCAAGCCTGGTAGGATACACCTGTAATCCCAGCTACTCAGGAGGCTTAGACAGGAGGACTGCAAATTTAAAGCCAGCCTGGGCAATTTACTGAGACCTTGTCTCAAAACAAATAAGATCTGGGGCCGGGCATGGTGGTACAGGCTTGGGAGACCAAGGCAGGAGGATCACTGCAAATTCGAGGCCAGCCTGGGCTACATAGTAGTCCCAAACCAGTCTGAACTACATAGCAGGACACTGTCTAAAAAAACAAAACAAATAAAACAGGAAAGAAAAGACACTAGCTAGCTAGCTGGGGATGTAGCTCAGTGGTAGAGTGCTTACTTAGCATGCTTGAGGCCCTGGGTTCCATTCCCAGTACCATATGAAAAAAAAAAAAGAAAAGAAAAACCAAAACCACAAGCACAAAAACTCAGCTGAAACATAATACTGACAAAATAGGACCATACCAGAAACTCTTTTAAATGCTAAACTGAAGAGTTTAATCTTTATCTTGTAACCACTAAAGATGTGCTAACTAAAGGATAGGACAAGGAAAGTGTTAGGTACTAAAACTGGAGTAGGAACAGGAGATAATAATAAAATGTATTTAAGAAATGTTCACCTCACCAGGTATGACAGCACATGCCTGTTATCCCAGCACTTTGAGAGGCTGAGGCGGGAAGACTGCAAGTTTGAGCCCAGCTTGGGCAACTTAGCAAGCATCTGTTTCAAAACAAACATTTTCAAAAGGCTGGCAATGGGGCTCAGTGTGAAGGTCATAGGTTCAATCCCCAGTACCAGAAAAAAATAAAGTTCATCCAGTAATACAGAAAACTGAGGTAAGTGACTTAAAAGTAGAAAAATTGAGACTGAGACTCAAAAATCCAGATAAGACATCATAAGATGTGGCAGTGTGACCAAAAAGAACTCTTTATGAAGACATTTAAATGAAAGATTCAACACAGTTGGTTCCTATCTTATTTTGAAGGAAAAAAGATATAATAACATCAAAGTTGCAAGTCTAGGATGTTAGAAAACCAGGTCGTGGGTGAGGGGTCCTAGAATGAGAGTAGAATTCAAAGGGGGAGATATTTCTCTTTTGACTGGTTTTTACTTTAAAATTTAGAACACCATCTAATTCTCCTGAAATGTCTGATGTTCCCAGCATTGGCTTTTAAAGGTAGAAGAGCTGAATTCTTAGTTTTAATTTACACTTTACACCCTCCCTCTACTTATGTCTTGAAAGATCTAAAATACAAAGGGATGCCAGGCATGGTGGTATACACTTATAATCCCAACCCTCAGAGGCTGAGGCAGGAGGTTTGCTGTGAGTTCAAGGTCAGCCTGGGCTACACAGCGAGACCCTTTCTCAATCAATCAATCAATCAATCAATCAAGTACACAGGGTTCAGTAAGAAGGTAGAGAGGCTGAGGAATGAGAAGGGACATGCCAAGTTTTCAATGACGACTCAACAGTCAAATGCAAAATTCTTAGCTAAAAATTGAAAATAATTTTTACAAATAAGTAACTTTGGGTAAATCATGCAAAAACATTCCTTTTGCAGTGTAAGTACCTCCACAATTCTTACCTGTGCAGCAGAGATTTTGGCTACTTGGATGATTTTCTCCATAGAGAGGTAGCTCTGCTGGGAGGGAGCAGGGCCAATACAATAGGCTTCATCTGCCTGTTGGAGAAAAATTACATGATTAAAAGATGATACAGCTAGTGCTTCCGGGTCACTTCATTATTATAAACAAAAATGTTGGTCTCTAAGGAAAAGGTAAGAATTGAGAAGCAGAAATACTAGCTCTTGTTTATGTCTTTTTTCTTTTTTTCTTTTTGAGACAGGGTCTCGCTATGCAGTTCGGGCTGGCCTTGAACTCACTATGTAGCCCAGGCTGGCCTCAAACTCACACCCATCCTCCTGGCTCAATCTCCCGAGCACAGGGATTACCACCACACCTGGACTCTCATGTCTGTATCTAAAAACACGCCAGTTTGGAATCTTCTCCATGGAGAAGGTGCCAAAATTTGATTTCATATATGAACCACACACTGGAGTGAAATTAAAGTACTTTAGGCTAGAAAGCAACAGGTATTCACAGTGGTATTTTTAGCAACAGTAACAATCTCAGAGGTATTTAATGCCAAAAATCTTGAACACAGATACATCCTGAAAACAGATAGGAAATATACAGCTGATGCATGTAGCAAGAAAAAAGTTACCAAGTTGACTCAAATATATATAATTATTAGTTACAATGTTTCTTTTATACATTTGTGAATTATATTGTTATCCCTTAAAACTTTTATGTAAATCATAGCATCTCCAGAAGCAGAGAGATAAAAAACATTCATTCAAAAACTCGCTGAACACCTATTATGTGTTGAACATTGGGGTGGGAGCTGCCTACACAGCAGCAAACACACACATGGGCCTGTTGAGGAGGAGGGACAGACAGACAGCACTCACACACCTAACTGTCCTAAAGACCCTAAAGGACAGGATGGGTGTAAGAAGAAGGCCGGCTCTAGTCTAAAAGTGATCAGGACAAGTCAGGAAATTCTGGGGAGGTTTCTCAAGGGAGCCCAGGACTTGGTGTGGCACGTGGAGCGCGGAGACGGAACTGAGAACAGCAGTGGGCGTGGACGGAGCTTCCCAGGCAGAGGAAACATCACACAGGAAGCTCCTGAGCTGGGAAGAAACCTGACTTGTTTGAGGAACTGATAGAGACTATGGGGACCAGAGATGAGACTGTGTCTTAGTCACTTTCCTTGTTGAAGAGGCACACTATGTTTTGTTTGTTTCTTCTTGAGACAGGATCTTGCCATGTAGTTCAGGTTGGTCTTGAACTCACTATGTAGCCCAGGCTGGCCTCTAACTTGTGTGATCCTCCTGCCTCAGCCTCCCCAGTGCTGGGATTACAGGTGTGTACTGCCACACCCAACTGAGGAGGCACAATATGTCACCCCTACAATTTAAAGGAGGACAGGTTTATTTTGGTTTACGGCTTCAGAAGTTTCAGTCCATGGTAAACAGGCTCAAACACAGAGACTGCATGGTAGGAGGGTCTGGTCTGAGGGAAACTGTTCGCAGCACGGTAGGCAGGAAGCAGAGGGAGCGAGGGGCAGCCGGGGAGGGAGACCTACCCTGCTAGGTCATCCCATAACCCATACCGGTGAATCATCAGGAGTGAGTCAGCGGGCTAATCCACTGCCCCCGATCCATCGCCTTCCAAAAGCCCTACCCGTGAACACAAGAGGCTTGAGGAAACATTCTAGATCTGCACCCTAACCAGAGAGGTGACAGTCGGGCAGAATTCACAGGCAGGGCCTTGGGGCGGGAGGTGGACCACAAAGCTTTGCATATATAAGGAGAATATATAAGGGAGCATATAAGGGAATATATAAGGAGCTAAGGGAAAATTTTTTTTTTACTTTTATGTTCAGAAAACACAGATTCATTCACATTTTATTTATTTTTAAAACATGCTCTGGAAAGTTTTATTAATGAAAAAATAGGCATTGTTTATTTTCCACCAGTCTGCTCTAGCATGCTCCTAATGATATCAGAATCACCAGGATGGATGATCACGTGTGCACACTCTAGCATTTTCCACACGCTGTGCCCAGTTCAATATCATTGCCGCTGTAGTGGTGGACACCAGTTTTGGCCAACATAGCATAGTACTCTATTTCAGATTTCCTTAAAGCTGGGCAGTTGTTAGCAACGATGACCATTTTTGCTTTGCCCTGTCTGATCACCTTCAGCATCTGCTTGTACCCCAGCATGTACTTTCCGCTTTTCAAAACAAGTAGGAACCTAGAGTTGATGGACTCCAGAGATTTTTTTGTCTTCTTTGCAGCCACCATCTTGCTCAAGATGGCTCCCAACTTTCTTGGGAGCAAGAAAAGTTCATTCACATTTTAAAGAATGTGCCAGGCATGGTGGTACACACCAGTGATCCCAGCACTGGGGAGGCTGAGTCAGGAGGATTGCTATGAGTCTGAGGCCAGC
>RJWT010047185.1:0-11334 GCA_004365215.1 Cuniculus paca | reverse complement strand
GAAAAAGAAGTTTAGGATAAATGAGCAAAAGAGGACCCAAAAATAAAGATGTAAACTGATACCTGAAATTTTGATTGTGCAAAGACAGGCAATTGTAAAATGCTGAGACAGAGAATTTATCACGCTGGAAAGGATTGAAGAGGTTATTGTGAGGGGTAAACTGAGGCCAAGAGAAAGTGAATGAGTTGCCTGGTGCCACACACCTAGTTAGTCCAAGGTAAGCTGCTGCTCCCCTCCACCATGCTCACGTGCCTATTCACAGGTAAGAGCTGTCCCTAGGAAGAGCACCCTTAGCACAGGCACTACTACTTGTAGATCTAAAATGTCGCATGTCCTTGAATCTTGGGCGTCTCTTGGTTCCAATTTTCCATTCACACAAGTATCACAAGTTGCCTGGGCTCCCCAGCCAAGCGACTTCTCTAGGACAGGGGCAGTGGGACATTGCCATGGTTCTGAGTCCATACAAATCCATCAAATCCTCACCTGCAGAGCTTGCCCTATCTCCCCTGCCACGGACAGCCTTGGTGGCCACCCCAAGAAGACAACATGCAGGAAACAACTAAAAATTATTAAATGCTAAGCATAGGCATAATATAATCCTCCCTTCCTCCTTAGAAATGTATGGCAACTGCTAATCATTCATGCTGGTACTAATTATTCATTGCATGATGACCCCTCAGCCTCTATTGTTTGGAACTTTATTTACATCTTGCATTGTTAATTGACTTTCCTGTGCTTAGGTTGTGCTAACCCAATAAAAGCCTGTGCAAGCCTTAAGGACAATGAACTTTGATACCACCTTTCCCGCTCCACTCCCCTCACTAGCACTTCCGCCATCCTGCCACCTGGCATTCACACCCTACCCAGTACATGGCTTTCTATGTGCCAGGCACTGAGTAAATGGTTGTCTTTTAAAAGCATTGAGCTTTTAGCAGGTGTTTGTGGATGTGGCTGCTGCTAGTGATGACTAAGGAGAATTGGACAGTGGAATCTCTGAGCAGCACTTCTGCAGCCTGGGTTCCACTCTTGGGTCTGAAAACCAGCCTGTGACCTTGAGGAGCTTTTCCATCTCTGGGTCTCTGCTTATCTTTCTGGTCCCTTCTACGCTGCGCAGTGGCGGGAAACCTATTCTGTTTTAAAGTGAAGTCTCTGCCAGGTGGGGTAGCATATGCCTGTGGCCCCAGCACTTGGGAGGCTGAGGCAGGAGGATCATGAGTTCAAGGCCAGCCTGGGTTATATCTGGAGACCTGGTGTCAGTGGATAGGTAGGTAAGAGTGTGCTCTCTTGACCAGAATAGCTAGAGATTTTCAAATTTGAGTTGAAATTTGGGGCCCTCTCCTGGCCGAAGTGGTATTAGCACTATCGATTTCAACCACTGTCCAGGGTGGCGTCCCTTCCAGACCCTGGCTGCCCTCTGGGAGGCACAGACAGGAGAGCTTGGCACAAAACCCTGCCGTTTTATAGACCATCAGTAGGTCTGTTCTCACGCTTCTCACTCCATTCCTGTTTTTTCTCCTCTTTTTTCTTCCCCCTTCTCTCGCAAATCCAGTCTAATGTATTGACATACTTTCGGGGCATGTTTGGAGGATGGTTGCCTTGAATATGGAGTAGACAGCAAGGCCAGACTTCTCAGGGGAGACTTCTCAGGGGAGTAAACAGCTGGCCAGACTTGGTTGCCAGCCGGTGGGACCAGGATGCTACCCCAGTGTCCCGATTCCAAGCACGGTAACAAGACTGCTTCCTCAGCACACCAACAGGTGGTAGAAGCCACTGTTGTGTAACACCCAGCATGCTTTCCATCAACGGGATCTCTACCTCCGGAGCTTCTTCACACAGGTGCTGTGGAGTCACAGCCTCCTGCCTCAGCCTCCTGCCTCAGCCTGCACTCTGCTGAGGGCCCCCAGGGGGGCAGTTTTTTTTAATAGAACCTCTTGAAATTCCAGTGTTAGCCAATGGCCACACCCCCAGGATACTAGAAGGAAATCTGGTAGCTTGCACAGTCAGAGGCCAAGGACACAATGAGATTCACAGAGGAAAGAAATATTATGCTGTAACTCTGGACCACATCCCTAATCCCACTCAGACATCTGGTCTCCAAACTAGTGCTTGTGTTTTAAGACCTTCAGGATGAGAGCATAGATGGTTTCCTACCCTCTATCTCAGCTACCCAACGCTCCCCACCCTCAGGTGTATTCCTGCCGGGTAGGGGCTCCCAGAATTAACCCAGTATAAAAGAACAGGCTTTGTAGTTCCTTTTAACTATAAACCACCCCAGATTTTCTTTTTCAAAATCCCCTGGATTTTCCAGAAGCCAGCAAACCCTGAGTTGGTTGCTGGATGACAAAAAGAACAGCAAAAAAAAAAAAAAAAAAAAAATCCCTTGGGGAATTCAAAGGCGGTTTCTTTAAAAATAGCCAGAGGCCTCAAATAACCAAAAATCTGAGTCTGGCTTTGGTTTGGGCCCTCCTCCGTTCCAGTTCTTTGTAAAGAGGAAGAAATCTCGGCCCTTTGTCCTGTTCGAATCCATGTCTCTTTCATGGAAGATTCAAGATCCAGTCTGGCTCTGACTCAAGCCCTGCCCCTTCTACCTAAAGTACAACCCCCAGAGTTGGTTCATTCTTTACCCAACAGGTGACAGAAGGCGCAGCACACCTTGGCATGCTGGGCTGTCCCTCCTTGGCGAATCTGCCCAGAATCTGGCTGCCATCAAGAGATCAGTGCTAGGCGGATTACATGATCAACTTGATTAGTCTTCCCTGTTAATACAAGACGAGTGAGGGCCGGGATCTAACTCAGCCGTTCAAGTGCTTGCTTGGTAAGCGCGAGGTCGTAAGTTAGATCCCCGGTACCAAAAAAAAAAAAAAAAAGAAAGAAAAATGCCCAGTGCATGTCTTAGTCGAAACTCTGTGGTTTATCAGTACCACACATTGAGCTGAGGTAGCTTAAAAGATAAAAAAGGAAGAGGGGCTTGATTTCCAACATACAGTACTGTCTCAAGGAATCCATAGACATCTGAGCTTTTTGATTGAGAACTTGGAAGTGGCAAATCTTTGAGAACATGCGCAGTAATTTTCTTCATCGCTATTTCTGCTTAGAGTTGTGGCTTTTATTCTCCTGACTGTAGACATTTCTTTGTTCTTTTACCCACATAGCTGAGGCTGCCCAAGTGACTTCGAAGCCCTCAGTCCTGGCACACCAGAAGCCCAGGGGGCGTCCTCTGGAGTCCGGTTTGCGTCCAGCTGGGAAAGGGTGATCTGATTGGCCCAGGTCCGGTCATGTGCCCACCAGATCCAATCAGTCACCATGGAGTGGGGTCAGGTAGCACAAATATGATCATTAGGCTCCGGAATTAATTCTAAGCCAGAGAGCTGGTATGAGCAGACCACATTTCCCAAAATACAGCTACTAAAATACCGATTACTTTTTCAAGGACTTCATTCATTTATTTTATTGACTAAACAAATATTTGTAAATCACCAGCATGTGTCACGCACTGTGCTAGTGATATAGGGGAATGAAACTTGCAACCTACTAGATGTCCGGTACCAGTTTGTTTTCTCTAAAATCGAAGAATGAATTTTAGGAACAATGGAGGTTAAGAGCAGAATATATTTATTGAGAGGAAGAAAGCTTCCATCTGACAGAGAGACAGAAGGGGTTCCAAGTGAGTTGCCAAGGACCCAGTCTTCTAGGGTTTTTATAGAGCAAAACCACGAGGTGAGCCGGGAATGGTGGCTCACGCCTGTAATCCCAGCACTCCGGAGGCTGACACAGGAGGATCATCGTCGTCGTGAGTTTGAGACCTGGGCTACAAAGTGAGCTCAAGGCCAGCCTGAACGGCATAGTGAGACCCTGTCGCAAAAACACAAGGGCCGGGGATCTAGCTTAGTGGCCTAAGTGCCTGCTTGGCAAGCGCGGGGTCAAGCGTTCAATCCCAGGTGCCACCAAAAAAATACCACAAGGCGAGGCAGGTCTAAGGCGGGGGGGGGGGGGTTGAAAGGTGGACATGAGGGGGGACAGAACTGTGGTCAACCAATAAGATTAATTACTCAGGTAAAATTGATTTAATCAGGGACAAATGGGGAAACGAGTCATGCGGCAAGTGAGCGTGAATGCAGAACAGTGACTCTTCCTGTAGGAGGTTGGGGTGAGTCCTGCCTTCCTCAAGGTGATGCTTACCTATTTAGAATATCAATACTTGGGGTGTGGTTGCACTCATTTTGTCTTTTGTCTTGAGATCTGACTTAATAGTGGGAGGTGTCTGCCTCCTGAAAGGTCACAAGACATCTGGTCCTCTGTGCGGGCTCCCTTGAGGGCCTGGCCCTGTCTGACCGCCTGGAATATTTCTACCTAACTCAGCTGCCTGTAACACTAGGAACTGCAACTGCAGCTGGAGGCAAGCCAGACAAGGTTCTGGCCCTTAGGGAGTTTGTCCGTAGGATCTTCTTTGGGGAGATAAACTTCTTCGTTTTGTTTTGTTTTGTTTTGTTTTGGTTTGGTTTGGTTTGGTTTTGTTTCTTTGTTTTTGCTTGTTCTTTTGAGACAGGGTCACCCTATGTCATTCAGACTGACCTTGAACTCACTGTGTAGTCCAGGCTGGCCTCAAACTTGCAGTGCTCCTCCTGCCTCTGCCTCCCCAGTGCTGGGATTACAGGTGTGCACCACCATGCCTGGTTGATAAATTTGGTTTTGAAAGTGATAAAAATATCCAGGCATTCAGGAAAGAGAAGAGTTAATGAGAATTGTAATTCTTGACCCACATAACTGGAAGAATGAAGTGCTTTTTCTTTTTTCATCTGTAGAAAGATGAGGCTAATCTAGTCCATATCAAAATTCCTTCTGGCTATTATAATGCTAATGGTAAAGACAGGAGTAACAAAAATAACATCAGCAGTTATTAAGCTCCCACTGTGTGTGGTGTTAGGGTTTTTCGGTGCAATAGGGAAGCAAAAAGAAAGAAAAAGGATGCTTTTATTGAGGATGTGGAGAGGAGTGCACAATTTGTGGGGCTGGGCTTTCTCCTCTGACCAGGGGCAAGCATGACAGGAGGTTTTATGACCTCTGGTCGGAAGCAGAGCTTGGGGCGGGCACTGATGAGGTGTGAGGAACCGACTGGAATTCTCTTTGCACGTGGGAAAGGAAACAGGAAATTGTAATCAGGGCTATGGGAAGGAGGAGGAAGCAGTCATCAGGGTAAGTGTCATTTTGCTTTGGCCTTCCACCTTGTTAGACCACCGCCATAATGTCCAGTAATTCATACTAGAGCAGAAACCTTTCATGTGATGCCAGCAAGTGTGCTGAGTAAGCACTGCACTTTATCTCACAAATGGGAATTTAATAACAAACAAAAACATCACTACTCCACAGTTTAGTTGACAAATAACTGCACATGAGAAAACCAAGACATTTGATCCTCTTCAAATCATTATCCTTCAAATACTTGTTTGCATTTGTTTAAAGAATGTTGGAAGAAATAATTTTTCTAAGGGTGCACTTCTTTCTCTACATTTAAAGTAAGGCATTTATCACGTGGACGGAGAGCAATGCTTTCTGAGTCATCTTTTATTTCATGGTTTTTCATTCCTGAATAATGGTACTCGTGTGCTTGTAGTAGGTAATGATAACATATATGGAGGGAGGTTCAACATCTTAAAAAGATAGCTTAAGGGTTTGTTTTTTGGTTTTTTTTTTTACTTTCGTGGAACTCAGATGTTTCCTACTTTCTGGAGTTCTTGCTTTTTCTTTTTTGGCTGGGAGGGAGCGAAATCGGTCTTCTGAATAGTTAACTTCTTGCATGGCTTATTGATCAGTTTGAGCACTCCTAAAACAAATCATTTCTTCTAAGAAAATAGCACTAGGCCATGCATACCTGTGCTTGGCTGTGCAGCTGGCGTGACTGCTATGACCCGGAGGGACAATGGGGCAGGACCAGAGCAGATAGCCCTACTCCCTGTCTACATGCAAAACATCCCATCTGCACCATTGTGCCAATACTCCCAGGAGATAGAAGGTGCTTGTGACTGTGAGGAGGACACTTACACTGTGCCAGGAACCATGTGAAGCAAGTGCTACACTCACATTTATTCCACAAATAGGAATTTAGTTATAAATAAGAACATTAGTTCTTTGTGTCACGGTCTGGCAATGAATTATGAAAGGGAAAAATTAAGACATTTGGGTCCCTTCAGCCCATTATTCTTTGAATGTTTGTTCAAACATTATTTAATGAAGGCTGGGAGAAATAAACTTTCTGCTCAGTGTGCATTTCTTTCCCCACACCCTCTTGAGGATGCTGTGCACTCTGGCAAGAAATAGCTCACTTATGCCAGGGGCCCTTGGAAAACCCCTCTCTTTCAGGCCAGCACTTGGCCATCTATCTACATGGCCTAACACAAGACGGGTGACTACTACTGTTATGGTGGGTCTAGATGTCCCCCAAAGCTTCATGCAGGCATAGGTGGGGTTTTTTTCAGAGGCAGCTGGATCTAGAGTGTGTGATTCACAGTGCATTGCTAGGATTAAGGGTGCTAGAATTAAGGGTGGGTGATTACTAAATTGGCCCACTGATTGGTTTGGCACCACCGTAATCCCAGTAGCCTGGATACAATAAAAGGGACAAAAACAGGATTGTCTCATCCCTTGCTTGCTTTGCTGTCTTCTACCTGCCATGAGCTGTTTCTCCTCTGAGATGCCTGTCTGCCAAGCCTCCCTGCCTTGGAGCCAGCCAGTTATAGACTAAAACCTCTACAAACTGTGAGCTAAATAAACCTTTCCCTCCTCATGTTTGGTGTTGGGTAGCAACAAGCAAAGTAACTAAGACATCTGCTCAGACTTTGAAAACAAAATAGAAAAACCTCACCGATGATGAGCCAAGAAGCCATGCAGACAACATCTGGTTATTAATGAATCATACGCCTAAACCTAAGAATGAACGCTGTATAAGTACAGGTATATGGGACTTGTTCCACTCACCATGGTACTCTACCTCCAGTGCTGAAAACAAGGTCAGACACACAATAAATTTTCACTGAATGTCTGTGAAATGAATGAGAGGCTCATGAATAGAGCATGAAAGAGCCTGGCATGTTGACGCACACCTGTAATCCTGGCACTCTAGGAGGCTGAACAGAAGGATCAAAAGTTCAAGTCCAAAAAGAAGAAAAGAGAACAAACAAACAAAAAAACAAAAGTTAAACAAAACAAAGTTCAATTCTGGCCTGGGCAGCTTAGCGGCTTAGAAAGACTTTGTCTTGCAATTTAAAAAATTAAAAAAGAACTGGGGATGTAGCTCAGTGCCAAGGCTCTGGGATCAATTCTGAGTACTGAAAAATAAAATACAGCATTAGGGAATTGTTGAAAAAAACATTTTCAAGTGAAGTCTAGAAGTTAGAATTCTGCTTCCTTATTTCCCCATCTTATAAGATGAGCCAATTAATTACTGTTAGATTCTGTGAGAGAGTTTCTCCTAATCTCTTGCAAAATCTCTGAAGTACCAAGGTATAGTTCACCAGTTGCATAAGTACAGGTGTGGGAACTCCAGTCACCTGCTGTCACATGCCCAGTTTATCGATTGCAACAATGTTTTTGCATACCTTATGGCTGAAGCTCCAGGCGGCTCTGATGGGAACTGCTCCAGGCAACAAAAAGCTTGTCCTACTCAAAGGCAGGACAGACACCTGGAGACCCGTCAGCAGCAGCAGGGAGGAGGAGCAGAAGTCGATCTTGTGGAAGGAAGATGGAGCAGCGAGTTTCAGGCAGAGGGACGCAAATGTGTGAAGACAGACAGCTCAGTGCATGCCAGAGGCTGTGAGAAGCTCAGCAGCCCTGTGCTATGAGCTGGGAAGGAAAGGTAACAGGGGAAAGGCTGGAGACATGAGGGAGGCTGTGATGAGAATGTGGACTCTCCCCTGGGCATCATAGAAAGGCATGGAATAACCATGATCTTTCACATCTTGAAATAATGGAGCTGCCTTAGCAGGAAATGCTGACCCCTCCCTCGCATTTCCATAAGTCAGGGGCCTGCAATCACGCCTTAGTGTCTGCAGAGGATAAATTTCAGGACTACCCTCAGGTACTCAAATCCAAGAATGCTCAAATCCCTTACATAAAATAGCACAGTATTCACATATAGATTACTCAATCCTCCCATATAATTTAAATGGTTTCTAGGTTACTATAATACCTAATACAATATAAATACTATTAAGTAATTGTTATACGATATCGCTGGGGCTAAGTGTGTACACATTTAATACAGACAAAATTTTTTTCCAAATATTTCCCATCTGTAGTTGATTGAACCTCCAGGTGCAAAGCCTATGTACTCACTTGCTCGAGGAGGAGAAAAGCCCAGTTAGTGAGACCAGAGATAGCCTGACATTCGGATGTACTTAGGTTTAGACATTAAATATGCATCAAGTCAGAGGTGGAAAAGGCCATATATAATTTTTCTTTTCTTCTCTTAGTTTCTACAGAAGAGATCATGTTAGTCACTTTCTTCCCTACTGGAACAAAATGCCCAACACCCACAACTTAGAGGGGGAGAGATTTATTCTGGCTCAAAGGTCTTAAAATATTCAGTCTGTGGTCAGCTGGCTCCAAGGCAGAAATGGTATGGCAGAAGGGACTGGAGGGGGAAAGCTGCTCATATCATACCTACAATGAAGCAGAGCAAAGAGGAGGAGCCAGAGAGGGAAATAAACCTTTCCAGGCCGCCCCCCAGGTGACCTGCCTCTTCCGACCAAGTGTCACCTCCTAACATCACATTTAGCTATGGCACCCCCATGATCCAATCACCTCCCAAAAGCCCTGCCTCTATGTGTGAATGTTTAGGGTGGTCATTCTTGATCTAAACTATAGCAGACAGAGAACTACTTAGAGCACAAGTCAACACTTAACTGTGTGGTTAATAACCCGAGTACTGTAGATGCAATGCAAGTGGCAGCACCGCAAGAGTCGGGAGCTGGTAAATACAGTGTGTACCTTGGCTGCGATTACTCATTTTCCATCACACACCTAGCTACAAACAAGCAAGTTCCCTCCTGGGAAAAGATCCAGAAGAAGTCGGTGTACATGTCCACAAAAAATGTACTGATGTATTTATAGCAGCATTATTCATACTAACCCCAAACTGAAAACTCCCTAATATCTATCAGTCTGAGTAGGTAGATAAATAATGTTATATTCATATAACAAGACACTGCATTCCAGTGATAAAGAAAAAAAACCACCACTACGAGTAAAGGACTAGATGAAGCTCACAGACACAATATCAAGCAAAAAAGAAAAGACAGACTCAAAGGGCATGTGCCACACCATTCCCTCCACATAAAGTTCAAAACAGGCAAAATTAGCACATGATGCAAGAGGTGGCACAAGTGCTTGCCTTTGAGAGGTGCGTACTGGGAGGGGACACAAAGGCGGGGTGCTGGAAATGGTCCCCTCTGACCTGAGTAGAGGTTTAAGCTGTAGCCAGGGCTCGTGTGTTCAGGGTATGACTACCGCAGCTCAACGACAAAAAAAGAATGAATGAAATGAAGGTAAACAAAGCAGCCTCAGCGAATTGCTGATGAGTCAAAACAATGCAAATTGCAAAAGGATATGTATGGTATCCACTTTATGCAAATGTTAAACATAAAAACAATACATGCGTAACATATTTGTTTAGGGAGAGGTATATCTGTGAAAATATTCAAAAGGACAGGAAAAACCTACAGGGATTTTAAGGTAGTAACTACCCTCAGTGAGATACCAGAATTGAAAAGTCACTAATTGTACTATTATACTTTTTTAAAAAAGGAATGTAGTCGATTGGTAATATGTTAAAATTGGTGAGGAATCGTTTTTGCACTTCATACTGTAAAGTTTGAAATCTCTTGGTCTTTCAGTTTTCTTCTCTTAGTTTCTTTAGAAGATACTGTTTTAGTCACTCTCCTTGTCACTGGACATGATTTTAAATACTTTATCATGAAATTAATCAGTGGGGATAATGAATGAAAATCCAAAGTCAATGGTCAATGGATGTCAGCATCTTTACTATCAATGATCTATTTCTATATTTTGCTGTAAGTGCACAGCATCAAGTAAGGAGAAGTCAGTGTATGTCGATTCCCATGAACTGCTTGCAAATACTAAGTCTGTAAGCGACTTGCTCTGCAGTTGTCTGACAATCTTCAGTGAAACTTTTCCAGAAGCTTGGAAGAAGCAGGCAAAATTTTCTCTTTTGAAGTTATTTACTAAGCATCTAACAGCTGCCCATACCCTTAAATGGATTCTATTTCCGGAGGGAGGTCAATGAAGGTCTCTTCTACTAGTTTTCACTTTCACTGCTTAGCAAAAATCACCTTTCAGATATGCTTGTAACCTTACAAGATGTTCAGCAACGCCATTAAAAAAAAAAAACCTTAGGCTGCTATGGTCCATCAGGCGCGCACATCCAGAGCTACTACTCTGTTCCCTCATTCTAACCGTTTCCAGAGTTGTGTCAGCCTGGAAGCCCACAGGCTGCAGACTCAACACGTGGGTGCTGGCCAAGCATCGGGGAAGGCAAAAGTGAGCCGTGGATCCAACAAACACTGCATGGAGTAAGGATGGGTCCAGGTTTGGCCGGAGGATGCTACAGAAGATGGGGTGGTCTAAAGGAAAGGGCTTGGGGGTTCAGGAGCAAGAAGTCATGGAACATACTAAAGTTCAAGTTAAAAATAACCACCTGGGACTTGGAGACACTACCCATAGTGAAGACAACTATATGGTTCATCAAGATGATTTTAATCATTTTCGGCTGAGCTGAACACCTGCCATGGGTGGGAAGTCATAGTTTCCCTACACAATAAGGAAGAGAAAATTTTCAGTCTTGAGGTAGAGTCCAAAGTCTCCAAAAACCTAGTTAATTACATGAAATTCACAAAAGGGAAGGACCTGTCATCTAGGAGAACAGATCCTGACTGCATTTTTGGGAAAAGGCAGAGCAAGAAGACTTCTGAGGATAGGAGTGAGACCTCTACCACTACCGCCAGCACCTTCACCATTCAGGTACTTCGCCCAGTGGATGGCCCGGCAGAGGAGCAAGCCACAGCACCCCATCCTCAGCCTGGCCTTTCAGAGACCCATGTGGGATGGAAAAAGGGGAAAAAGAATGGAGCGGCAGCAGATCAAGATGTGGAATTGTCCCCAAACCAAGGCCAGGCAGCCTTAAAAGAAAGAGCAAGAAGAAGAGGGAAGCCAGGGACATATGGCCAAGAAAGAAGACCGAGCCAAGCGGCAGCAGGGATGAGGCCACTGAAGACTGCACACAGGCCCCAAGTGACCAGGAGTGTGCCCCAAAGCCCTAAAAGA
>RJWT010047184.1:0-11338 GCA_004365215.1 Cuniculus paca | reverse complement strand
CATCATATGAATTGCAATCAGCAGACAGAGCCAACAAATCTGTATAATCATGGAGAAAATTGAAGGCACAATTATAAATCTGAAGATTCTTGCTTTTGTGTGTAAACATTCATAAATGACCAGTATGTTGTCTTCCTCACTATTCTTCATTTTTTTCCTCCATAGATGTTTAAAATTGAAATTATTTAAAAGCAGTTGATCTTAGAACCAAAAAGAATATTTATGCTGATATAAAAATACTTCATTTAAAATGAAGAAACAGCCTGGAAAAGGTATAACTTTTTTTTAAGTTATTATTTATTTTAGATTACTTAGTAAAACATTATTTTTCTGTATAATACTACATTTTTAGGATAGAAATACTAACATTTATTTTAATGTTCTTTGTAAGACATTTTTGAAAATCTTTTCATTAACATAAAACTTTGATCAATAATATTTAATTTTATTTTAATTATTCAGTGATTCATGTTTATTATAAAAGTGAAAATAATTTAACCTTTCTACAACAAAGAGAAAGTAAAAAATGAAACAGTTTACCCAAATTTCAAGTGTTAATACTCAAAATTAAAGAATATTTTGCAAGCTTTTTATTGAAAAAAATGGCTGTATATATATATGTTACAATACGGTTTATTTCACAACATATGATTGAAAAAAATGCCAATGTGAGAATGGTGAAATAAAAACTATATTACTTTCATAAATGTATGTTCAACAATTATAACTGTTCCTGACACATAGTGATCATTATTAAATACATTCTTGACAAATAAATTAACAAAGGACCATGTTATATTTGTTCCTGTATATGCAATTATGATACCTCATTTTTGTTGATGTCTGTAAGCATTGATTAACATACTTAAGTATTAACATTTAACTAAAATAAGATAAGTAGAACACATGTTGAGTGCACATTCTTCTTTACAGTAAATTTTTTTTTTTTTTTTGTGGCACCGGGGATTGAACCCATGTCCCTGTGCTTTCCAGGTAGATGCTTAGGACACTGAGCTAGATCCCTGGCCACTTTAAGGTAAATTTAAAAGTTCTATGATTTCTACTTATTAAAGAGAAGAGTTGGAAATGGGGTATCATTTCATATAATCAGTATGTGTATCCATCATCACATTGCCTTCTAAATATCAGAGTATGAATCAAACTGCAATATGTTTACTTTCTTGGTATATATTCTTATACCCATACTAGATGAATAAAACAACTAAAATAGTGAAGAATTATCAGTGTATGAGTCTAGAGATAGCATGGTACATTTATTTACTCACCAAATAAATATTAAGAACTGTCTTAGTTCATGTAGGCTACCATAACAAAATACCAAAACATGGGTGTCTTTTATCAACAGAAATGTACTTTTCACAGTCTTACAGGTTTGGAAATTCAACAGCTGGGCAGTAGTTTCCATGACTGATGAGGGCTCAATTTTTTTTTTTTACTGTGTTTTCACATGTGAAGAAGTTCACAGGTGTCTCATCAATGTGGGCACTAATCCCATTCATGAGAACCTCTTCCTCATTTCCTAGTCAAGAACTCATTTCCTAGTACCACCACCTTGATTAAGGGAGGGCACAAATATTAGATGCATAGCAAGAATCTATTGACTAGAAATGCTAAGTGTCTGACATTTCAATATGTAAGAAAACATGATCTTGATTTCATAAGATTTAAAAGCATCAATTTGTAAATAAGATACTAGTTGGTTGCAATACCCTGACAGATTCTGCCACTTACTAATTGTGACATTTGCATGATATAAGCAGTCAATATTTTACAAAATTCAAGTAATAATTGTTGCAAGCATTGGAGTCTATCAATTTTATTTTATTTATTTATTTTTTTTTGGAAACTAAATCCCCAGAACATAATTATCCCTGACTCGTTTTCCCTTATCATACATGGTACTGAGGTGTGAAAATTACTAATTTCTCTTCTTTATCCCCTATAACTCAAATTCCATTTTTTCTGCCTCATTCCTCATGACTAACCATTCAGAATTCACTTTTTCTCCTAAAAATGAAAATTTTTTTCTAGAAACCTTCTGATTATTTAACAAGATGTTCAAATCTTTATTCTTGGCTGAGAAACATCTTATTACTGACACCGCTATTTCTATTTTTTTCTTTCTTTCTACTATATCTGTCAAGATGAGATCCTTTCTTCTTATATCTGGTAATAAACTCATTTTTTGTAGTTCTGAAAGCTATTATGATGGTCTTTGGACAGTCAGAAATCTATATTGCTTATGTTATAATATTAAAGGAATAAACCTGTTTACGTTAAAGAGTAAGCAGTGTTAAATTAAAATTTTCCTTGGTAACAATCAAATCTCTCACCAGACTATCACGCTGTCCTTTTTATTGTCTAGGACAAGGCAAATTATTTTGTAGCCAATTATTACGTATAACAATCCACACCACAATAATTTATTAGCATCATCAGTTCTGAAACAGTAATTACAGACTTTGTCTGTAAATGTCTTCAAAGTTTTGCAAATCCTTTGTCACTAAGTTTTTTCCTCCTTATAGCATAGATTTAGTTGTTTTTTTCTTTCAAGGTATATATAGCTCTTAGGTTGTTAGTTTCAAATTGCACAATCCACATAAATAGTTGCAGTTCAAATCTTCTAAATTATGTTTTGTTACCGTTAACAGATATAGTAGCATTATATAGTCCATGTGTGATTTCCACGTAAGTAGTTACCTTTAAGGTGATTTGGACTATAAATAACAAAGATCGTATGAGAGATAATTAAGGCATAATTGTCTTAAGCTTACTCTAAGAGTTCCTTGTTGATTCTTACTGCCAGATATCCAGGTTTTTTTTCTTCCTTATGATTAATTTGTAACAAACTGAATACGGAAATGTTAAGAAGTCATTTTCCAGATGAAGTTTCCAAAGATTGTGGCTTCTATATTACTAGCACATTCTCTTATTTACCTTCTCAACTAGGGAGCTTTGGTGAAGTACACTGTCATGTAAGAGAGGCCTAAGTGGCAAACAAATGCCAACAACCACCAAAGAATTGAAGCCCTCAGTTCAGAAGTGTGCAAGGACCCCCATACCACAGCAATCACACAAGGGGCTTGCAAATAGTTTTTCCCCAGCTGTGACTTTGGCTTAGACCACAGATCTGGACCAGTAGTTTCAACACAGCCTCATGAGAGATTGTGAAGCAGAAGACCTGGATTAATCAGCAAGGATCCTATTTGATCCAAACAAAATTGATCATTATGGCTTCCAAATAGTTAGAGAAGCACCACAGCTGATATTTTAACCCAAAGACACTGTGATATGTGTTGTTTTTACTGCTAAATTCTTCAGTGATTTGTAATTCAGTCATTAATAACCTATGCATATAATGATTAGAGCTTATCTCTTTAGTGGTTAGTTCCAATACGCCTCACCTTATGCTTCTTTTGGTGCAAGGATGGATTCTGAAAAGATTTGGCCATTTAGAAGTCATAGTAATTGATCTATGTTTGGAAAAGATACAAGGCTTACTGATTATATGGAGAGTGTCTTATTTGTATCTTGTTGCTTCTGATAATCCATGTAGGTCCTGAGAAAACAAGAGACCTAGGTCTTTTTTTTTTCAATTTTAGTTTATTATATATATTGTTACATTTTAAATATATATAGGTAACTTTCATTATAGGGACTTTGTACTTTTACATAACTAATCTCAATTCCTTTTTTTTCTGATTTCCTTATCTTTCCTTCAATCCCTCTTCCTTTTCTCATTTGCAAAGTTTTGTTTACATTTCTCCTTCTTTTTTTCCAAAACTTTTCTCTTTCTTCCTTTCATCCTCCCCTCTCCATTATTCCCCTTTTCAACTGAACATTTTCCTCCTATTTAATAATATCTAGTGTATATTCTAGTCCTTATTTACACTTTCAGTTTCTCATATCGGAGATAAAATGCAAATTTATTTCACTTAAAAGAATGGTCTCAAGGTCCACCCATTTAACTATAAATATCTCAAGATTATCCTTCTTTATGGTGGAGTAGTATTACATTTTATAAAAATAACACATATTCTTTATCCATTCATCTGTTGATGGGGATTTGGTCTGTTTTCAAGATTTAGCTATTACAAACTGTGCTGCTATATACATGGGTGTGCATACATCCCTGTAGTATGGTGCTTTTAATTCTTTCAGGAAGATACCAAGAAGGAGAATAGCAAGGTTGAGTGGAACCTTTAGTTTTAGATTTTTGAGGAATTTCCACACTGACTTCCACAGTGGTTGCACCAGTCTACACTCTCACCAACAGTGGAGAAGGGTTCCTTTTTCCTCAAAGCCGCCCTCCCAGCATTTGTTATTGGTTGATTTCTTTTTTTTTTTTTTTTTTTTTGCAGCACTGGAGATCGAACTCACAACCTCATGCTTGCCAGGCAGGCGCTTAGGCTGCTGAGTTAAACTCCCAGCTATTGGTTGATTTCTTGATGATAACCATTCTTTCTGGAGTGAGATGGAATCTCAGTGTTGTTTTAATTTGATCTCAGGAATGGCCAATGATGTTGAAATTTTTTTCATATATTTATTTATCATTTCTACTTCTTCACCTAAAATGTGTGTATTGATTTCAAGTGCACATTTTTGGATAGTATCTTTAAATCTGAGGGCTCTGTTTTTTGGAGATCTTTATATATTCTAGATCTTAGTCCATTCTCAGAGGAACAGCTGGGAACTTTTTTCCCAGTGTGTTCTTTCTTCATTCTGCTGATAATTTCTTTTGCTATACAATAAACTTTTTAATATGATGAGAACCCATTGGTTGATTGCAATATTTCTCTTGTGGTCTAGTTTTGTTCATAAAGTCTTTGCCTACACCTATGTCTTCCAGAGTTCTACCTATTCTATCTTCAAGTAGGTTTATATACCTGTTTGACATTTAGGTGTTCGATCCATTTTGATTTTAGTTCAGCATCTGGTGAGTGACATGGGTCTAATTTTTGTTTTTGGTATATAGAAAGCCAGTTTTTCCAGCACCATTTATTAAAGAGGTTGCCTTTTTTCCAGGGAGGGTGTATGGCCCCTCTGTTGAAAATAAGGTGGCTGAATGTGTTTGGAGTTGTTTCTTCATCTTCTAATGTGCTCCATTGATCCTTAGATCTGTGTTTCTGCCACTAGAATGCTGTTTTTATCACAGTAGCTTTGTAGTATGTTTTAAAGCCAGGGATTGTGATGCCTCTTCACTTGCCTTTGTTGCTCAGAATTTTTTTTTTTTTTGCTCTCTTCTGGTTCCAAGTAAATTTTAGGATTTTTAAAAAATTTCTGTGAAGTGCGCTACTGTTATTATGATTGGGATTGAATTAACTAGGTATAACAGTTTTGGGAGTATGGGCATTTTCACTATGTTGGTTCTATCAAAGAACAAGGGGTATCTTTCTATTCTTTGATAGCCTATTTATTCTCCTTTTTCAGAGTACTATAGTTTCCAGTATAAAGATTTTTGCTACCTTTGTTAGATTGATTCCTAAGTATTTCATTTTTATGCTATTATGAAAGACATGTTTTCCCTAATTTTTTTCTCAGTGATTTCGTGTTTTTTATACAGGAATGCTACTAATTTTTAAGTGTTGTCCTTGTATCCAGCTTAGTGACTAAATTTTGTTATTAAATGTAGAAGTTCTTTTGTGGAGTTTTTGGAGTCTTCTATGTAGAATATTCTGTCACCTGCAAATAATGATAATTTAACTTCATTTTCTGTTTTTATTCCTTTAATTAAATTCTCTTATTTAATTACTGTAACTATATTGAAATAGGTGTGGTGATAATGGATATCCTTGTCCTGCACCTGATTTTAGACTCAAAGCTTTTGGTTTTTTGGCTTGTCATAGATGGCTTTTATCAGATTGAGGAAAAGACCATCTCTTTTAATTCTCTGTACAATTTTTATCATGAATAGTTTTTGGACTTTGCCAAATGCTTTTTCTGAGTCTATTGAGTTGATCATGTGTTTTTTTCCTTGGTTCTGTTAATGTAGTATATTACATTTATTGATTTTTGTATATTGAATCATTCCTGCATCCCTGAGATGAATTCTACTTGGTTATGGTATATCAACTTCTTGATGATTTGCTGCACTCTGATTGTCAGTATTTTCTTGAGCATTTTTGCATTTATGTTCATTAGGAAGATTGGTCTGCAGTTCTCTTTTTTGGTGAGGGCCTTCTCTGGTTTTGGTGCCAGAATAATACTTGCTTCAAATAATAGCTTTGGAAATATTGCTTCCCATTCAGTTTCACTAGCGATTTTCATCAAAAACAGTATTAAATCTCTAAATTTCTTGTAGAATTCAGCAGTGAATCCATTAGGATCTGGGCTTTTGTTAGTAAGTTATTAATTAAAGCTTCCATTTCACTGATTGCTTACATTGGGTTATGTATTGGTCAGGGTTTTACTAGAGAAAACAGATATAACACTAGATATACGAATGTATAAGAAATTAAAAGGTTGGCGTATGATGATCAGCCACAGAGTTGGATGAGGAAGTGTGTAGAGTGCATCTGCATGCTGGAGGCCAAAGGATTCAATCCAAGGTCTGGAGTTCACCCCAGTGTCCTGTGCAAGTCCACACCAGTAGGCTGATGGGGCTGCAACAGAAAGCCGAAAGGTCTATGCTGAAAGGTCTATGCTGGAAAGTTGAAGAGTCTACATTGGAAGCCAGTAGACCATGTCCAAGCTGAAGACGAAGACTGCAGCTCCTCCAAAGAATGGAATTTATTCGTCCTTCCTCCATCCCTTTTATACCTTCCAGGTGATGAGCCACCCTAGGGTAGGTCTTCTACACCCTAGGGTGTCGAATTGCTAAGTCAATTAGTTAATCTTCTAAATATCTCAAGTTGACACTATCAATCACCCACTACAGGTTATTTAGAAGTTTTACATCTTTTTGATTCAGCTTTGGTAATTGATATGTATCTAGGAATCTGTCCATTTCTTTTGTGTTTTCAATCTTATTAGAATAAAGATACTTGACATATTTATTGGTGAGTTTCTGAATTTTTGCAGGATCCATTGTGATTTCACCCTTTTCATTCCTAATTACCTGATCTTGAGTCTTTCTTTCCTTTTTCTGACAAAGTTGGCTACGGGTTCATGAATTTCATTTATCTTTCAAAGAACCAACTCTTTGTTTCACTTATTCTTTGTATTTTTTTTTCTGTCTCTCTTGCATTATTTTTTCTTCTGATTTTTTGTAATTTTGTCCCTCTTATGAGCTTTGGGCTTGACTTGTTCTTCTTTTTTCCAGAAGTTTTATGATCATCAGTATGTTGTTTGTGCTCATTCTGTCTCCTAATGTGAGAATTCATTGCTATGAATTTCCCTTTTAGTATAGCTTTCATTGCATCTCATAAGTTCCCATATGTTATATTAACATTATCAATTGATTGTAGATACTGTTTAATTTCTCCTTTAATTTCATTTGTGACCTATTGGTTGTTCATGATGATGGTAATTGTTATTTATTTTTTTGTGGTTTCTTTTGCCATTGATTTCTAGTTTAATTGCACTATGGTCTGATAATACGGCTGGAATAATTTCAACTCCTAGCCCTAGGACTCATATAAAGAAAAAAAAAAGAGCAAGACAGCAGGATGTTAAAGAATTTGATGCAGCTCTTGATGCCTCCACTGAATTTTAGAGAAAATTCCTAGAACCATGAGCAAAGTTGATATAGGAAAGAACTTAATCTTATAGTCACCACTAACTCTGAAATCTGGACGTGAACTTTTGTGTAACAAATGATCCCCTTGAGGAGCTAAAGATGGCAGAACAGTAAGCAGCAGAGAAACAGTTCAGATGCTGGAATATAACATCATGGAGAGGACAAGAAGGAAGGAAGTGGGTTCCCTGGACCAAGGAAGAATCTAAAATATGAATTGAAGCCTACAAAAAGAATAAAAAGAATTTAAATGAAGAAGAAGGTGGTGGCTGGCAGCACCTTAACCTGGAGCCGGATTCACCTTGCCAGAAGAGCTGATGAAACTGGAGATGCACGGTTGCAGCTGCGGTCGGGGTCGCGGTTGCGGTCATGGTCGCAGCTGCAGTCCACCCCAGAGGTCTCTACAGAGAGGCGCGTGGGTGAAGGAGAGTGGCGGACACAGAGATCTGTGCTGGCTGTTGGTGAGTGCTTGGAATTCCACTCCCCACCGCGTCCCACAGGAGAGAGTGATTGGCCGGGCTCCATCTTGGAGTTGGGCAGGTTACTCCAGGGGCCAAGACTGCTAAACACTTCTGGCACCAGCGCCAGTTTGGGGGCCGACCCAACCGGGTGGACCAGTGGAAGTTGCTTGGAACCAGGCTAGAAAAACCAGTCATTCTGCAGCTCCATGTTGTGGGCGGACCTGTGGAAGCTGATTGAACCAAGATCTGCTCCTGTGCGCATTTCAGGGAATATCGTGTAGGTTCCTAAACAGCTTAGATTTGCAGGGCCTGACCAGGTCTGCTCCCATGCAAACCCCGGGTGGCTTGGTACCCACCTCAGTGCAGAGACACGGACACACAATGACAGATGTACATAGCCAGCACTGGCCAGAAAAGACGAACAGTCTAGCTTTGGAGAAGTTGTGGCCAGTGCAGGGGTGCCTGGGACCACACTACTCAGGTGTGTGGAAGAAATCAGGAATATGCCAAGATGAAGAGGGAGAGGGCAATCTCTGGTGTCCAACCCAAGCAGCCCAATTCTACAAGAGGAAAACATGGAGATCGAGAGTTGCACACCTGAAATGACTGAAGTGATGTCAACTGAAGTGAAGAAACAACTTCATGAAGCTAGAAGAGAAATTAGAACAGAAATTCTATCCCAGGTAAAAGAAGAAATGAAAATCATAATAAAAGAAATACTAAGCATCTCTAAAGAAGACACAGATAAAAAATAGAGGACCATAGGAAAATGAGGGGAACCATGAATGAACAGCATAAGAGAGATTTACAATGTATGAAACAGATTCAAAGAGATATCTAGAAAATTAAACATTCTTTCGAAAGCTGGCATGTTGACATGAAGGAAACCAAAGAAAGACTTTCAAAACTTGAAGACAGGTTTGCAGCCTATGATTCTGAAAGGAAAGATCTCTTAAAAATAACAAGGTCTCAGGAAGAAAAAATTCAACAGCTGGTGGACAACTCAAAATGCATAATTTAAGAATTAAAAAAGTGAGTGAAGAAGCAGGGGTCAAGACAAATAACTTCAGGACCTTATTTCCAGATATAATTTATGAAAGCTTCCCAAGCATGGAAAAAGAATATGACATTCAAATAAGTGAGGCATATAGAACTCCAGCTAGCCATAACCAAAACAAATCTATACCCAGACATATAATAATCAAGATCCCTGAAAGTCAACTCAAGAACAGAATATTAAAAGCTGTTAGAGAAAAGAAACAGATCACCTATAAAGGAAAACCTATCAGAATAACAGCAGACTTCTCAACACAAACCATCAAGTCAAGAAGAGGCTGGAGTGAAGTAATGCAAGTCCTGAAAGAAAGCAACTTCCAACCCAGACTCATGTACCCTGCAAAACTTTCCTTCAAAATTAACGGAAAACAAGATACTTCCATGACAAAGAATAACTCAGGGAATTCATGACCACCAAACCAACCCTACAAAGATTACTAAAGGACATTTTAGAGAGAGAAGAAAGGACCACAGTCTCAGGAATAATGACAGAGGGGGACCATCATGTGGGGCCAGTCAATTGAATGAAGAGGAAAAATAGGGAGCCAATGGCAGGAAAATAGCATGGCAGAGACAATGCAGTGCAAAAGGGTCTCAAGGCACCAATAGAAAGAAACAGAGGCATAGTGGATCAGGAGACAGGATCCATCAATATGCTCTATGCAAGAAACACATTTAGCTAGAAAGAAAATTCATAGACTGAAAGTCAAAGGAGAGAGAACAATGTCCTATGTGACAGGGAACCAGAAAAAAAAGTAGGGGTAGCCTGCCCATTAATTTCAGAATGGATAAGAAAGACATGGGATTTCATGGGGTGGAAACCTACTCAGCTATAAAGGAAGATAACCTCAAGGCTCTTGTAGGTAGATAGAGGCAACTGGTAATAGTGCTCATGGATGCAATGGTTCAGAGTCACAAGGGTGAATTTTGTGTTGTCTCCATAGCATAACAAACTAAAGGTGTTAGTGAGATCCAAAATGCACAATACATATTGAGAAAGTCAAAGGGGAGGAATTATCTAAAAAGGGAAGAAAATGACCACTATTAATCTATTATCATGATTTGAAATTCATTATTCTGATTCATTATTCATTATTCTGATTAGTTTCATTTTATTCTGATTTGTTTGATTTTATTATACTTGATGGCATGGACAGCTATTTTAAAGATAACAAAATATATAATTGTAGCCATCGAGGATGTCCAATTATGTTGCTTAGAAACCCTGTATGGCTTTCATTGTTTGTTTTGACAGATTTTACTCTATTCTGTGTGGTTTGATTGTAATATGTCTGAAGGTGTAGGCAACTATTCTGAAGATAACAAATACTATGGTAGCCAGTGCTGATTTGCTAGTATCTTGAACTTTGGTATTGCTTACATTGTTCTGCTTTGTTTGTTTTGTTTTGTTTTGTTTCTACTGTTTTAGTTTGCTGTATTTTGTTTGATTTTACTTATCCCTGATGGTATGGGCAGGTATATTGCAGATAACAAGAGACATTATTGATTGCTTTGTACCCTGTTTAAAAGTGATGGACCATGTTCATTGCTTTGTTTTGATTGATTTTACTGTTTTGTTTTGTTTGGTTGTATTCTTTTCAAACAAACAAACAAACAAACAAACAAATGATCCCCTTGGACATAAAGAATATTGTGACATCATTTGGTTGACAAAGCCAATGCAATGCTGTGTCTGACTCCAAAACAGACGGATAGTGCAGGCTTTCTGATCTCTATTATAGATTGATGCTTTCTATGTGGCTGAAATATTTTCATTGCATCTAGAACTTAAGAAAGAGAAAAGACAAGGTGGAACAAAATGAGAACACATGTTTTTTTTTTATTTTAAAGAAATTAGGACAAAACAAAACAAAACACAATGAAAAAAGCAAAAGAAAACAGAATAGAGTCAAACATAATATAGCCTTTCAAAGCAGAACACTGCAAGCTATACAGGTTTTCAAAACATAACAACAGGAGATTAACAATGGTTACCCTAGTGTCTCTTGCTTTCTTCAAAATGGTTGTTCTTACATTTACAGACAATAAACTCAAACAAAACAAAGTAGTATAAAACCAGATAAAAGAGAATAGCATTACAGGTCTTCAAGTTGGATAACAAGAA
>RJWT010047183.1:0-11343 GCA_004365215.1 Cuniculus paca | reverse complement strand
GAATGCTGTATTCATAGTATTTCATAAATCATCAAACCTCCACACACTTCAGGCTGAAGGTTACAAAACTGTCAACCTTTTATCTCAGAAGAAAGTTCCTGGGACCACTGCTCGAGAAAGGTCTCCTAGGGAATTAATTCTCTGGAATTCTTTTTACTGTGCTCACCCATCCAAGCACTTAGAAACTGCTGCAGCCATAGTCCCAGATAGCCTGGCCACTGCTCCCACTGACAGAAGATTATGATATCATCCATATGATGCTGATGTTACGCAGCATGTAGAATGTAAGAGTTGTGGGGTTATAGAGGCTTCCACTTGCATATCAAAGGAAGGCTTAGGAAGTCTCATAAGGAGCCCCTGAAAGGGCAGGTTATGGAGCCAAAGAGACAGTGGGGATCCCAGGAAAGGAGGGTTGCCGGGGATGTGAAACATTTGTCAGAAAAGCTGCAGGCAGTAAGTGAATCCAGCCCAAAAGAGTCTTTGTGGGCCACAACCTACAAGGTCATCAGGGTGGGGCTGCCCAAGCCCTCTGGAAATCACAGCTCACCACAGTCTGCCCTCAATGTCACAGGTAGAGCTGCAGGACTTAATGTTTGCCCTGCCAAGTTTTGGTCTTGATTTAGTCCAATTCCTTTCTATTTTGCTATTTGTCTCTTTTGAATGGGAATGTTTTCCTGTGTCATTATACCTCTGGATCATGAAACTCACTTTTATTTTTACAGTTTCACAGCTAAGAGTTTACCTTGAGTCTGCATAGAGACTTTGACTTGGACTTGTGAAAAATGCTGAATCTTTTGAGCCTATGGGGAAGGGATTATTGTGATTGTCCACAGGAGAGTTGTAGTAGAATAATTAATTTGTTATTGTTTTATTTGGATACTAGGTGTTTTCTTAAGCAGATGTGTTTGAGTGTCAAGTGGAGAAGAGAAGAAATGTGCTGGGTAAGCTAATTTTGTCAACTCAATTGGCTTAGTAACAACTGAATAAAACACACTTTTATATAAGCCCAAATGAGTCATAGAGGCATGATCTTGGGTATTACATTTGTCCCTCATTGCTTCTCTCATGCTATTTCTCTGTTCTGCTTCCCAGCTCCCTTGAACTTAGCATGTTTACTCTACCATGCCTTTGCACTGTGAATTTTCTGCCTTGGAGCCAGATAATCACAAACCAAATCCCCTAAAATTACAAGACACGTTGGTTGAAATTCTCCTTTGAGCTGTGGATGTTGGGAATTACTTCCCAGTGATGGGAGAACTGACTAACACAAGGACTTGGGTACATTTAGTACTCATTGTTTTCAGCCTAGCTTAAGTACTATCATCTAGCCCATTCTCAAGATTTAAAAAGGAGGAACACTTAGTTAAATGGGAATAACTCTCATGTGCAAAAAGGAGCAGACTCAAGACTGAATCTAGTATGATTCCAAACTTATACTTTTAATCATAAATACTCTTAATAGCATAATTGTGTGACTACTTCAATATCACTGAAAATCTCAAATTGAAAATACATGAAGAATTTTCTATTGTAGACATTCCTCCTTTATACTCATAAGATAGTCTTTTGTAGAGCTTGTAGACACCTGTTTTGTGAGAGCAGTATTTGTGACCAATAAGAGGTAAAGATCAGAGCTTAAGTGAGGGAGATCTGTTTTTATAGCATCGTCATGATTTTATGAGTGATATTATTTTAATTATGTTCAAGAACAAAAAAAACTGTGCTGGACTACTTTCAAAAATGAGGTACCTTTTGGTTTTTTGGATTCTATGACAATGTCATTTGAACTGTACAGTAAGCAGGTGCATATGTTCAGTATTCTATGTTCTATGGACAAATGAAAAACATTGTTAAAACACAAAATGTAATGTTGGTTTAGTAACAACCAATGTAGGGGAGACAAGCCAGCTTTATAAGTAGATCTGATATGACATTTAAAGATTCACTACTTCTTCTCAAGAAAGAAATATGTGTACTCCTAAATAGGCTCTGGGGATAAATTTTATTTTATTTGCATAGTAACTGATTACATACATTGCTTCACAGTGAATTCCCTAGGGCAACACTTGAAATATGCACCTGTTCCACATTGTTGATTGAGGGAGTACTCTCAAGAAAAAGCGAATGATGGTAGAAAAATAGAGCCCAGGAGGAGCAAATGATGTGTCTTAGAAGATAATGGCAATGGCCTGAGCTTGCGGGAAGCATTAATTGCATCCAAGTTGGTCACTTGAGCCAATAGGATCTGACTCACTATCACCTTTGCTAGTCAGTCATCAGTTACAGATCATGACTGAGACTGGGAATGGAAGTACACTATTTACTTGAAACTCAGCTTCCACTCAGCACTCAGCCAAGAGACAGAGTCCCTTGTAAACTACAAGGATCTGACAGTCATGGTAACACAGGAGGTGCCCACAATGTTCCCTGTACACCTAGTTCCACAATCTCAAAGCATCTTTTATTTTTGAACAGAATGTCTTTAGAAAACCATTTAGTCATTGTACATACTAATCTAACCTCAGCCAAATTTTATAAATATCTCTGGTTTCCATAATGACTTATGTCTATTTCTGAATCACTAATTCAGCATGAGTAAAAAGGGTAAAGTAAATGAATGAATAAAATAAACCAATTTGGTTTACCAAATTGTTTGGTGTCATGTATGCCAATATCCTCCGGAAAATAATTCCTTTATAGTTAGTTGGTGGGTAAAACAGACTTTCCTGAACAAGACTGAGATGCAAAATATGGGATGTGGAAAAAATTAAGCATTTTGTAGTTTCAAAATACCAATTGTTTTATATGACATATGTAATAGCTTGTATTTACAACATCAATCCCATGAAATTATGATCTGTCAAAACCACATGGTTACTGTCTGACAACTTCTTAAAAAATAGTTCTTCATGCTAACTCTACAAACAAACATCTTAAACAAACACCTTTTGGATCAGATGTGAAACTGTGAAAAACTTACCTGAGCAAGTTTGTTGAATAAATGGTAATTTTTTTGCTGTTAATTTCTCAGTGATCCATGACCTCAAAGAAAACAGAAGTGCTACAGTAACTACTTGCTATGCATCTAAAGAAAAATTATGGCAATAAGTTCAGCATATTTGTAATTAGCAGTCTAAAAAAGATTTCAAGGTTCTCTTATAAATAGAAATTTTCAGAGTCTGAGCCAACAAGGGCACAGGCATTATTTGATATATTGTTAAGAAAGAGGCTCTGAACTTAAATGTGCAATATAAAATTTAGCTGATAAACTGCCACCAGGCTAACCAGTGTAGAAAATAAAGAAATGAAAGAAGAAAGGTCCTTTCTGAGGTCACAAAAAGACTGCATTACTAATTTCCTTAGTTTCATCAGTGAACATGACCAAACAGGGCTCCCAGAGAACTCTTACGAACTCTGCAATCTAAATGGATTTTTGTCCCACATTTTCTGCAAGCCTATAATGACAAAGCCAAAGAAGCATTCATGTATTCTTGTCCTGATCTGAATTGTGTTTTCCCTTTAAACGTTCTCTTCCCCACTGTAAAGATATAGGTGAATTTGTTAAAACCCAGAGCACTCTCGTCACAAAAACATCCATTCCTTCTTTTCAATTTCCAAGTAGAAACTAGGCTTTCCAAGAAAGATAGAGAGAAGGTGGAAAACAGTCCAAACACTATCACTTTCAAAGTTGCCACTTGATCAAAAGGAAAAAAATGCCTCAAATTCAATTCTATTTTTCTGTCAACCCTTCACAACTGTGGGATTTTTTTCTTCCTGACTCTTGTGATTCTCCAGTGCTAAGGCTGAGTGTACAAATGAAGCAAATAAAAATAAACAGAAATTATATAAAGAAGCTGTAAATTGAAATTCATATAGATAAACAAAAATGTATGCTGTTATCATTTATTTCACCTTAAAATAATTAGTTATTTGTATTCTCATCCAAATAACAACATCCATTGTCAGTCCTGTATCTTTGAAAATCTTTCCAACAGTCACAACTTTTCTTCCATCTATGGCCTGTCGTGCTGAGAGTATATATATTTTTAACACTTAATTTTCAATATTATGGCGACAATCAGTATGTTAACTACTGATTCAATTTACATACCTTCTCTTTTCTAAGTCAAACAACAGCTCAGATCTCACAGATAAGCTACTTAAATTTGTACTAGCTCCATGTCCTTAACTATTAAATTGAGAAAAAAAATCTAAATCTCAGAGGGTCTTATGAGGATCTAGGAACAATATCTAAAAAGATATAAACACTGAATAAAATTAATTGTCTCGTTATAACTTGTTTTGGGCATTTTCCAAAAGCTAAATCAAAGCAAGAATAAAAATAACCTATATCATTATTCTATAAATTTCTGTTGGTGGTACTACTCTCCCCAATTTGCTGTAATTTTTTATTTGGAAATTTTTGTGTACCATATTAATTATTTTGTAGAAAGGAAGTATTAGTCCATTCTCTTTATATTCCAGCACCATTCTTCAGGTAAAAGGATTGATAGGATTGTTTATGTTCTGAGGACATTAACTAGAGCATGATTACTAATGCACAAGGTTTCATTCTTTAAAAGGGTGATTTGCCTTTATGTAGTCCCATTTCCTCTAATTCTACATTTCCAGTCTTCAGAAAGGTAAAATCCTCAAATATTTGATTATACTGAATTTTTTCCAAATCTTATCCTATGATAGCCATCAGCTGATGTTTTAAGTCTATTTTAAGAGCAATTTCAGGTTCATATTCAAATTTTGAGGAAGGCACAGAGATACCTTGTATACCTCTTGCCCCTAACATGTGTGACCTCCTCTGTGATTCACATCCCCTGTCAGATTGGTACATGTGTTACAACTGAAGAAACTACATCAACACCCTGTTACATTCCAGATCTAGCTGATGTCAAAGTTCAGTCTTGGTCAAGTACACCCTATGCATTTGGACAAACATGTAATGTTGTACACCTATAATTATAATTTATACAGATTAGCTTCACAGCTCTAAGACGTCCTCTGTACTCTGTATATTCACTCCTCCCTTCCCTCTACACTGTGGCCCTGATTTTTGTTTTACTCTCTCCACTGTTTCCCAGGGTGTCATACAGTTAAAATCAGACAACACATAAAATTTCCATATTGGTGGTTTTCACTTAGTAACAAGTATTTTAAATTTTCTCCATGCCTTTTCATATCTTGCTTGTCTGGATTAACAAATTTTATTTGTATATTCACATACTGAAAAACTTCTCAGTTGCTTCCCACATTTTGTGCTATAACCATATGTGTGCAGGCTTTTGTGTGAACCTAAATTTTTAACTCCTTTGGGTATTAAGCAGCACAACTGCTAGATCATAAAACTGTTTAGAAACCATCAAGTTGTTTTGCATAGTGGCTGCATCATTTCCCATGCCCACCAAATTCCCCACCATTTTCCAGTGTTTTACACTGTCCAGAGTAAGGACATTGGGCATTGCAACAGTAGGATTCTGATAGCTCACTCTTGTTTTACTCTGTGGTACTCTGGTGTCCATGAAGCATATTTTTAGGTGGTTACTTGTCATCTGCATATCTTCCTTGGTGTGCAGTCTGCTGTGGTGTATCGCCTGTTTTCAACTGGGTTGATTTTTAATTATTGTTGAGCCTTTAGAATCCTTGGTTTACTTTGGGTAACAGTCCTTTATCAGCTATGTCTTTTGAAAATATTTTATTCTAGTTCATGGCTTGGCTTTTCATCTTCTTGAAATACATTTATTAGTATAGACCCATACAAAGCATGACAAACATCTCAACACATAAACTGAGATAGTTGGAAGGACACTATCATGTCTCTTGCCTAAATCACATGCTCCTGTGAGTTTTGCCCTTAAGTTTGTCAAGTTGTAGCTCAATGACGAACGAATCACCTCCTGGGAATCATGAATAGAACTCTTAGTATTTAACATAGGGAGGTTGGGGTGAAGGAGGAAGATAAAAAGGGAGATAAAGATGAAAAAGGAAAAGAAGAATTTGGATAATATACCATCTTAGTTCTCTCATTGCTGAGACAAAATAGCTAAAGACCAAAATTAAGGAAGGAAAAGTTTAATTTAGCTCACAGTTTGTGGAGGTTTCAGTCCATAATCAGTTGACTCCAAGGTAGAGTGTCATGGTGAGTCGCGAAGTTCAAGATGGCAAAAGACAGCAAAAGCAACAAGAGCAAAAAAGGTGGAGGGGCAACAAACCTCTTTTCCTTCCTTATATGGTAAGCAGGCTACGTCCCCTGGGATGGGTGTAGTACTCAGGTCATCTCCTTGCCCTCCTCTTGCACAGGCTCAGGATGTTTACAAAGTGAGGACCCTGAAACCCTGCTGAGTCACTTAGTTAAACTTCTTAATGCCTCACTGCGGAGCCATTGCTGGTTTCTTGTTGTCTGACTTGAAGGCCTGTAATGCTCTTTTGTTTTATCTCGTTTTATATTACTTTGTTTTGTTTGAGTTTATTGTCTGTAAATGTATGAACAACCATTTTGAAGAAAGCAAGAGACACGTGGGTAACCATTGTTAATCTCCTGTTGTTATGTTTTGAAAACCTGTATAGTTTGCAGTGTTCTGTTTTGAAATGCTATATTATGTTTGACTCTATTCTGTTTTCTTTGGCTTTGTTTTGTTCTGTTTTGTTTTGTTCTATTCTCTTTAAGATAAACACACACACACACACAAAACTTCTTAATGTCTCAAGTTGACACAATGAATCAACCGTTACAACATCCTAGAGCATAAACAGACACCCTATTTGATGTCCTCTACACCCCAGGATGTAGGACTGCTGAGTTACTTAGTTAAGCTTCTAAACTTCTCAGGTCAACACAGTGTATCAGTCATTACATAGACCATCAATGTGCTACTCCAGACCTGCTTGTACTCACAAAAAAATGTGCGTAGCTTATGTACCTGGGTCTTATAACAGTTAATGTTATTAATGGTACGTTTCAGAGGCTGCAGCTGCTGCTTAATGTGGCAGTAATTTGGTACCAAAATCTGATTCTTACTACGTAATCACAATGCACAGACAAACAGCTTCCAGATTCATCTTCATAAATAAGCCCTGGAACAATCCAAAAAGCAGATTCTAAAGCTTGAATTCTGTCATGACCAGGAAACTGAAAAGTGGGAATGGCTACTTGAACTTTTGCACATAAATCAAACCATTCTTCCATGTTCAGGAAATCAGGATGCCCAGTCTGTAAATACTGATTCTAGGTTCACAAAGCTTCAAAATGTCTGCAAATCCTGTATTGTATCCTGTTACTCAAATTCATACAACATATCAAGACAGAGTTGTCTGCCATTACTGATAGAAAAATAATGTATCACAAAAAAGCAAGCCATTTCTTCCACAATGATGTTTACTCCAAAACATTCTATAGCATACATGAGGCAAAAATGAGTACACTATTTCCTGCTTACTAGGTTCAGATGTTATGATGCTATTAATTCATTGCACTAACATCATGCACCACAAAATGGTGAGAACATCAAGGTTCCTCTGGAGTATATGTTATGGCATTGTGTGAGATAGATGTAGCTCTGAAGAAAAATGATGAAAGTGTACTGCTTCCCCTGCAGTTGAAAATAAGCACTGCTGTTATGCACAAAGCAAAAGCAGAACACAGAAACATGCACGCTTAATTTTAATAGCTGAATATCAGAAATGCCCACTAATGAATCAATTATGTCACTCAAAGGACAGCTGCCATTGATGTGATCTCTGGATTACATTTCCTATAGTTCTATTTCATTCCCTATATGCTACCTGTCCTGTTTATGTCAACCAAGCAATTTACATGAGGATATGATAGAGATTAATACCCTACATCTTTCAGACCTCTCAGAGGAGTGCGAATCTCTCCAAAGATCACAGCAGTCTTGAGAATTTTGCCTATGTACTCTTTCTAGAGGGAGAGAAAATATCAGGGGCCATTCCTTGGCTCCTTGTGGTATAGAAGCCTCACTCAGTGCATCAGAAATCAACATGCAGATTCTGCCTCTGTGTGTGTTTGTGTGTGTAAGTTGTGTGAATGTCTGTGTTTGTAGGTGAATATGAGAGTGAGCTTATATAAACAATGAAGACAGCGCATTTTATATTATAGAGAAGAGACACAAGAGACTTAAAGGGGTACTTATTTCAGAAAGAAATTCAATGCCCAGATGTTCCCTGACAAAGTAATTTCCTAAAAGGTATACAAGTGAATGTCAAAAATACCCAATTATAGAGTCAAATGAGATAAAACATTACTAACTAACAAAGCAAACCTGGACCACACTCAAGAGAGACATCTTTCAGATTCATGATGATGCTGCAGGAAAATGCAAAGGTCCGTAGCATAGTGTTTTCATGATTAGTTCTCACACAGTGGTAAACAGGATGTTGACGTTCAATAAGCTGAAGTGGGTACAAAGATTTTGTAAAAAATGAATGTCTGGCAAGTGACAAACTTCTGGAAATTTTCAAGTGACCTCTAATGACAGCCAAGAGAGTATTCTGTCTAAACCAAGGAAACCTATGACCTTCTCTCATAAGGCATTGTATTTTCAAAGACTTTCATTTTTAGAAACTTCAGGCATGCTTCTCAGTGTTCACTGAAGCTTGTAACTATGTTACTGCACAGGTTGCTATGTTGTGTCAACTTGAAAAGTTTAGAAGTTTAACTAAGGGACCTAGCAGGGGGCCAGGCTCCTCACTTTGTAAACATCCTCATCCGGTGCAACCTAAGGAAGGGCACAAAGATTGTGAGTGCTACACCTACCATGGGTGGGGGGGGTCCTCATAATTTAAGGGAGAAAAAGAGTCTTGTTTTCCTTGCATTTTGCTCCTGCTGCTTTGGTTGTCTGCTATCTTGAATAGTTGTCCTTGTGCCGTGCCACCTTGCTTTGGAGCCAGCTGATTACAGACTGAAACAGCAACAACCTGTGAGCTAAATAAACCTTTCCCTCCTTAATTTTGGGTGTCAGGTATTTTTTCTCAGCAACAAGGAAAAAGTAAGTAAGACAAAATTTTTACCAAAGAAGTGAGGTCATTTCTGTGATGTGCCTGGCCATATGGTTCAAGAGTCTTAAGGAATGGTTCATGGGAAGAGTTTGGAAAGGTTCGGAGATGTTTCCTGAAAGAAAGCTGGAACACCTTACACTATTCTGTATGGGAGATTTTGGTTAGACCTCAGAAGACCAGAAGACTAACAGAAATCCTGCTGGTAAAAACCAGGTTTGGGAGGTTTCTACTGGGAAGAAGGACTGCATTGGGTGTTGGACTCCAGATGATGTATGCTATGGTTTGGCAGAAAGTTTTTCTGTATTTCGCTCATGTCCAGAGACTTTGCCTGAGACTAAATTAAGAGCAATGGACTAATTAATCTAGCAGCAGAAATTGAAAGACAGTCAAAAGTTGAGGGTGTGGCATAGCTATTGTTGGGAACTTTTAGCAGATTTATGTTGTGAATCAAGAGCAAAGAGCCCAGCAGAATGATTTTAAAACATTGTGAGTTTGGCCAGAAAGGAAGCTCCAGTAAAGCTGTGGATTGCAGAGATAGACAATAAGAGATCTTGATTGCTGAGAAGGAACAGGAGAATTAAAAAGATGGCCTAAAGTCACCACCGAAAGCAGCAAGTCTCCACCCTTTTCAGCCTCAAAAGAGTGCTTTGAGGAGAAAGCTGTAGAGCACTATGTTGCAGAATAGTAGCAGCAAAGAAAATTCATTTCTCAGAATTGGATTCAGAGTACCCAGTGATCCAGGCACTTGACTTCTACAGCCAAGAGAGAGGAAAGTCGCTACTGCTCCAGCTGGCAGCAGACCTTGACATTATCCACATGGTGCTCATCTTAGGTGCATGCAGAATACAAGAGTTTTAGAGTTAAGAAGGCTTCTGCCCTGATTTCAGAAGGCCTGGTATGCCAGGCAATGAGCCCCTGAGAGGGAAATGTGTGAAACTGTGAGGCTGAAGTCAAAGGTGCAGTAGAGTCTCCCAAAGTTTGGAAAAGTCAGGAACATGGATCATCTAAGGAAAGCTGCAAGGAGGGAGCAAAGCAGGCCTAAGAGAGAAGATGTGTGAGCTGCAACCATCAAAAGTACCACATAGGTGGTGTCACTCAAGCCCTTCGAAGTTCACAATTTGCCACAGACAACTTCAGATTCTAGATATAGAACTACAGGACTTAATGTTTTCCTGCTGGATTTTGGACTTGCTTTGGTCCCAATCCTTTGTATCCTTCTATTTGTAACATTTCCCATGAAAATGTTTATCTTGTACTATTGTATGTTGGAAGTATTTAACTTTGTTTTCATTTGTACAAAGGCTTGCAGCTAAGAGTTTGCCTTAAATCTCAGAGGAGTCTTGGGATTTGGATTTTTCAGCAACGGTAAAACTGTTAGGACTTTGACAACTCTTGCAGATGGACTAGATGCTTTTTGCATAAAGGAATGTGCATCAGTCTTTGGGGGGCTAGGGACAAAAAGTTATGGTTCTATTGTAATATAATGTTGACAAACTTAAAACTGATTCTTAAAGATTATTAAACCTGTGTTATAAGGTTCAAGTTCTAAAATGATAAGAATAAGTTTGTCTTTTTATCTGGAGACCAATTTAAAGAAATATGTCAGGTTGTCAAGTTGACAGAGGGTATTTTGGAATGGTTGATACATTGTCAACTTGAAAAGTTTAGAAGTATAACTAAGAGACTCAGTCAGGTTTCTTATTTTGTAAACATGCTCATCCTGTGCAAGAGGAGGGCACAGAGATTGTGAGTTCTACATCTGCCCTGGGGGAGGGGGTATCCTGCTTACAATATAAGGGAGGAAAATAGGATTGCTCCCCTCCTGTTGGTCTTGCTGCTTTTGCTGTCTTCTGCCACTTTGAACTGTTGCCCCTTTGCCATGACACTCTGCTTTGGAGTCAACTGATTATGGACTGAAACTTCCATAAACTGTGAGCTAAATAAACCTTCCTTTCCTTCATTTTGGGGTTTGGGTATTTTGTCTCAAAAACAAGAGAAAATAAACTAAGACAGCTACCTTATTAACTTACCTTGTGAAACCTGGACTTACATTACTGCCAAACAATATATTGTTTAACTAGAAAGAGTCTATATTCTCGGAAACAATGTGAAACTATTGAAGAAAACAAAAAGACAAAAATTGTGATTCAACTTGTGTGTTACTAAAGATAGCTATGGCAGTCTAGCAGGATAGAGTCCAGGGACATGTAGAAGGAATGATAAATTAACTCACTTAGTGAGCTAAGTTAAGAAAGTCCTGAAAAATAAAACTACATGTTAAAAGAAGAGATAGATGGGCAAAATATTTTTTTT
>RJWT010047182.1:0-11338 GCA_004365215.1 Cuniculus paca | reverse complement strand
AAAAAAGTTATACAGGTTTTGGTAATATGTGCTGCTTCAGACATCACAGAGGGGTCTTAGAACATACTCATTGTAGATAAATGTGAATTACTGCATTAGGAAATTAATGCTGTTCATTCTATGAAAAAATAAAAATCTTTTCTAGTTAATTTTAAATCTAAATAAAAATTCCAACAAGTTTCAGATACAGTATTTGAAGTATAAGTTTGCATTACATTGCTATTTGTTTTGTCAATATTTAGAATTTATTAGAGAATAATTATCTTTTCTGAAATAAATTTAATTTTATAATTATTTTATTTAAAAATAATAGTTCTATTCAGATTTTTAGTGTCCTACATGAATATTGGGTGGATAATTTATTAATAAATTTTCAATTGAAATTTAATTGTAATGTTTTAACTTGAATATTTCATAGCATTTATTAAAATTATTTAAGCTTTAAATTGAAAATTCTGATAAGGATATTTCAATGAAAATATGTTATGGATCTGATCCCCAATAAAAATAGATGTGTCAGTAGTAAAATATATTAGCAAACTAAATCTAGTGATATTAACAATTGATAATACATTGCTAATTAGTGCTGGTATAGCTTTATATCATAATCTGGATGCTAGTTTCTTAGATGTCATCATGTAAAAATTCTTTGAGCTGAATAAAAATGGGTGCACATATCTCTAGACTTATACTTTTGAAAAAAACTTACCAAAAAAATCTTGATATTTTAATAATATAACAGAAAATTGGCATTCTTGATATTCTTTATAATTGACAGAAAAGCAGCATATTAGTTTTGAAAACAGTTAATGTATTTTGGCATCAAAATTGGAATGACAGATGCTAAAGATGAACAAAATATGGATGCCAACCAATGTATTATCATCCTTTTCTTCACAATCCTTGCTTCTCATGAATAATTATTAAAGAAAATGCATCACCATTGTGCTACAGGATGTATTTTCAAGTAAATTGGAAAAAACCACTATTTTCTCACAAAAGTTCCTCTTGCTAGAATGAGGTTTAAAACGTGTATTTCTTTAAAATAGTAAAAGTTTAATATTCACTTAGAATTGAGAGATGGGACTTTGGGCTTACACAGTTGGAATTTCAGAATTGAGATCATCACATCCGTTTAGCACCCTGAAGTACTACTCTTTATTGTGGCCTAGGCTTAATAAAAATTCTCCTCTGAAACTTTTGAAATATGAGCCTTCGTGGGCTGGCAAACAAGAAGTACCAATCCCCCCACCCACTCCTTAAGCGACCTGCTGATCCGGAGAAACACAGACTGTGATGATAGCTATCAATGTGAAATGCACTTGGATGCCTGTGGTGCTTTGGTGTTTCACTGACTTTGTGGGTCTAGGGCCAGTGGTCTGATCATCTGTCCAGAAGATAATGGTAGGCAGCATGGCATCTAGGGAGGTCTCCTTCTGAGGATGGTAGCCATTGTTGATTCCCTATGGTCTCATTTTGAAGTCCTATATTGTTCATTGTTTTGCTGGGTTGGGTTTTATTCTCTTTTGTTTTGTTTGATTATGTTATATCCAATGGCATGAGCAGCTATTTTGGGGATAGCAAGATATATTATGGTAGCCATTTTGGATTTACTGTTGTCTTGTTTTGAAGTCCTTTATCGCATCCACTGTTTTGTTTTTACTGTTTCTATTCTATTCTGTTCTGTTTGATTTTTACTATGTCCGAAGGTATCTGCAGCTATTTTGAAGACAACAAAAGGCATTATGGTAACCATTGTTGATTTCATAATGGTGTAAAGTACTGTATCACTTACTCTGGTTTGTTCTGATTGATTTTATTGTTTTATTTAAAATAAAATAAAATAAAATAAAATAAAAATAATAATAAAAATGAAAAATAAAATATGAACCTTCTTACCACAAATTATTAATATCATTTTGTTCCAGATTAATAATTAGCTTATCCTGGCAAATGCTAAAGCAAAAACAATACAGTAATTATAGTTGTCTTGTAGGGCATGTCAGCAACTCAAGGTATACATAATTCTTGTCAGCAAAATCTGTTGCAGTGAATTTTTTTGTACAAAGTCAGAAAATTTTTCTGAAAGAAATCAAGGTATATAAGAGAAAGAAGTTGCCACAGTTAAGCATGATGTGTTAGTCTGATTGATTTGGGATTTTTCCAGGTGGTTGATGGAGTACATATCTGTGTGTGTTTGAGTGTGTATGTGTGTGTGTGTGTGTGTGTGTGATTCAGGTGTGATCCTGAATACAATATGTGGTCCCTGATCCTTTCCTTTCTGGCATTGTTTCTGTGCTCTAATTCCTGACTGCCATGAACTAATCATCTTTGCTCTGTCATGCCTTTTTGCCATGATGTTCCTGGCCTAGAAGTCAGCTGACCACAGACTCAGAGATGAACCCTGAAACCATGAACAAATTAAACGTCTCTTCCTTTAAATAGTGAGTGTCAGGTATTCAGACTCAGTGATGGAGAGATGATACAGAAATTAAAATTAATAAAATTAAGTACTACACAACTAGTGATGAGAAATCTATTATTTAGGAATATCTGAAAAGAACAAGATCATAATAAAAAAGATTCAAAAATTACTTGATACGACTTTACAAAACTTGTATTCACTGAAACTGAATCCATAGTTTAATATCACTATATAATGTGTACATTTAAATAGTAATACATTTAGAGATACTGAGAAACATTTGATGAATCAGAAAGTGACTTTGATGTTATTACATAGTAACAGAATGAGAAAATGATGAGAAATAAAGAAAAATAATACATATGAGGAAAAGTAATGAGATAACATATTTTATAATAGGAAATTTAGGAGAGAAAGAAGAAAAGAAAGGAAAAAGAAAAGGTAATGTGCAGAGAAGTAGCAAAAAATTGAAATAATATGCTATTTCATTGTAAAAATAATTGGAATTACCTTTAGCATTACATATAATATCAACTTTCAATGTAGAAAAACCATCATGAGAAAGATTTTCAAATATTTTGAAGAGACTATTCTAGAGTAGACATAGGAATTTTTGTAAGGGAATTTTTGGTCAAGAAATAAAACTAAATAAGTACAACAAGGAAAATAATTACCAAAATCTGCAGTATTAAAAGTGAAAATTTTCAGGGTTGAGGATGTGGCTTACTGGTAGAGAACTTGTCTAGCATGTGTGAGGTGCCAATCCCCTGCATTACAAACAAGTGTAAAACAAAAAATTAGCAAAACAAAACTGATATATTCAACAAAGACTGCTGTTAAATATATGAAAAGTAGGTCACAACCTAGAAGAAAATTTTTTGCTTGGATTCATAAACAAATGAAGACTGATACCAAAATGTATGAAGAATCTCTATAAGTCAATTGCAAATAAAATAATAAAATAGGCAGGATGCAAAAATATTAACAAACAAGAGTAAACAAATTTGTGATACAATAGCAGTCACTTCAGAAACTGTGAACTATTTTACTCTAGATTTCTTTTTTTATTTAATTCATTGTTATTTTTCTTCTTTTTCCCACGGATTTATGCATACTATCCTGCTTCTTACAGTACACATAATTATGTGATGCAAGTTTAAAGGATCTGAGGATATGTGCAGTTTAACATCCTCTGTTGATGTCTTCCATTCATTCACCAGGGTATTCGATGAAAGATGTAATGTTCTAGCTCTTTATAAAAATAGTAAGGCATGCATAATACAAGATTTGCAGAGGAGAGCAGTAAGGATTGTAGAAACACTTCTTAAAAATTACTCAATAACTATCTTGTCCTAGAAACTGATAATAATGAATTTATAGCAATATTAAAGTTAATATAGGTTTTGAAAAGTAAAATAATTGTATTGTATCGTTGTCAAATTCTGAATACAGAAACCATAGAAGTTCAAGTGTATCAAAAGGTGAAATTGTAAATAGTATTCCTGTCTGTTCTTTACAACTCTTTAACATTGTCTGCTTGTTTTAACAGTTGTATTTCTAATGCATGCCATGACAGACAGTAACCAAAGTAAATCAGCGAAATGATTCTCTTATTTTCCAACCTCAGCCTCGGGCAATCAAGAAAACTATGAACATCTGCCTAGATTCTGATTGCCATGTTCACTGATTCAGTGCACCCAAATAAGCAACAATTAGTCTGTTCAGCCTGTATCAAGAGATCCGTCATGTTAATTCAAATTAAGACAGAATAAATTGAATCCAGTTGGCATCATGTACATTTGCACGCTAAGTTTAAACAAGCATCAATCATGTTTTTATTTACAAAGAAAGCAAGACCAGATTGTTACATAATTCCAGAAATAACTATCCATCATCATATTTTTACTTGCGTCATTGTCTGAATATATTTTAATGGGGTAGGTCAATTTTCCAGTAGATTTGAGTGGACATTTGAGTAGTGCATTAGGTTAACATAATTTTTTTAGGTTCATTTTTTTTATTCCCATTAAGTAGCTCTTACGTATATAAATGGGTCTCCGATCTTTAGATATGTGAATTACCATGCATCACACATTAAAAAGTGAATACTTTTGAAGTCAAAATAAGTTATTTATTTATTTAATTTTCACAAAATATTAATACCTTACACTGTCAGGTGATAGATTTCCGTTTTTATTTATTGGACAGTATTCTACAGTATCTATTACTTCTGTACCTTTAAACTGAACCAGAATATTTGAATATGCAAAGAATTATAGATACTCTTAGAAATCTGATGGGTTTAGCAAAAGACAGAATGACTAACATGGCATTAATTGCCTTCTGTTCCATTTTCCAATTGACAGAACTAAACTATTCCCCATGTTCCATCTTTATTGCTGTTTGGTTTGAGTCATGCAGAAGGTCAACAAATACATTATAAACTATTGAATTTCTCAGAAGCAGATCTGCAGTGCATACCAAGAATTCAGGGGAATAAACAAACTACTTTACCAAGCTCTTAAATGTTTACTTTTAATGAATCATAGTCTCCCATGTTTGACTCTTGATTGATGAGAGGAAAAGGATAACAGAATGTGTAGTTCTGACTAAACTTGGAAATAAAGCTAAAAAGAGAAGAAAAAAAATCAAAACAATATGGCCTACAAATTGGAATAAAAGATGTTCAAAGTGACAACTGACATTTGCCAGGATGCCTGCATGTTTGAGGATCACTGAGTATTTGCCTAAACATTAGTACAAGATAAGCTCATTACAATATGAACCCACTGCTACAACATAGGAGCATCCGTTCTCACGTAGACAGACAGGCCCTGTCTCCTGCCTTTCATCTAACCAGAATATCTGGTAAATAATAGGTTGACAAGGGGCATTGCCTAATAGGACATTTTATGTATGTATATTTTAATTGCATTCATACATACTTGATTGTATGAGTGATTTAACTACAAATTTCAGCTGTTAATTTTTGGAAAAAAATGACAAGAAGCAATGATTTGTAACAAAATGCCCAAAATGGTTAACGTATGCTGACACTTTCTGCTAAAAGCTGATAATGGTAGTAACTTTGGGATGACTTCCAATTGTTGCACTCCAGAATAGAATAGAATTGGTTACTTTTAAAGAGTTCTGGCCCAGCAGATGAGATGCTTGGCCTGAGTGGAATGGCACAAAGATTTCCTTTGTAAAAAGTTCTCTGATGCTAAATTTTGTGTGTGTGTGTGTGTGTGTGTGTGTGTGTGCAAATGCACATCACTGAGATCGCGCATGAAGCCTTAAGCAGAAAAATATTGAAATCTAGTTACATTGAAATGTGCTGAACATCCAGTTTCTGATCAAAAGTTCTGTACTTTTTACCTGTTTTTCAAGCAAAGCAATTCTTTAATCCTTCTGTTTAGCATAAGTTGTTGAAAATCACGTTTGGTTAGATTCTCCCACGGAGATGTTGCTATGCTATATCTCTGAGAGAAGAAATACTCAATGTGGTTATTTGCAATAAACTTATGTAAGTTTGAGCAGCTTCAGTGTATGACACTTATTAGGATAGACAAATACACTTGTAATCACTATGTGGTTCATCTTACTCAGGTACTATTTTTATGCTAAGGATTAAGAGTCAGGAACCAGAAGATGGGTCCACAAGTGAGTTTCACAAGGACAAACTGGATTTATGCTTCTTGCAGCTATTCCAAGAACTCAAGATGGTCTGTGTATACATCAGTTGAGACATGTGTATTTGATCATAATAGAGAATTCTAAAGTGAGCTGTGTAGATATTTACCATCTTGCATAAAATTTTCTCCCTCTCTCAGTCATCTTTGTATCTGTGAAAACCTATTTCTGTATTCCTTAGTTCTTATTTTGAATCTATAATCAGCAATCATTTCTATTTTTATTAACAAAGCTCCCTATATTTTTGTCTATTTCAGTTTTCTGGTTCTCATACATTTATGTCATCAAAGATATTACTATTCTCAACAAAAATTTTGTCAGCAGTTCTGTGATAGACGTCTCTTTTATAATTAACAGAAAAATCATGGCAAAATCTTTAAATAGGTCTGTGCCAAACTGAAATTTTTCTGTGACAGCAAAAGAACATTCCTCTAAATTTACGCAAAACTCCAAGAGTTAACACTCTTTATATCTCTATTTTTTTAATGAGCTATAACTAAATATTAGTGGCCTCTCTCTCTGTATCCTTCCCACATGGAAGAAATCATAAGGTCTTGTCTATGGGAGACATCTGTGTTCGGCCTGAGAACTATCAGTTACTTTGCTCACTGATAACAGCCCATCTGGGACTGCACTTTCCTTATTTCCTCTGGCATTTTGGAGAAACCGTCAGTCCAGACCTTTCCCTCCTCTCTGCCTCACCTGTCAAAGGGACAAAGTCTAAGAAATACCAATTTCTGTCTTTTGGGATTTCAATTTATTTAAAATCCTCAAAACTAATTTGAATTTATGAAAATGACACAAAAACTTCATGAATTCTCTTCACCGAGATTTACCCAGGGCACCACACTTGTTTCAACATTCTCTATCTCTTCGTAAGTATTGTTTTTTTTTAAGAGCAGGTTGCAAATATGTCTACTGCTACATACTTCAAAGTAATTTTATAAGAAAAAAGGACATATGCTTATATAACCTTGGCAAAATTATAGAAAAATCAGGGAATTAATAAGAATGTGTTACTCTCAAGTAATCTATAAACCTTATTGAAATACCATCAATTATTCCAACATCCAATTTAGAATCATATATTGCTTTAATTTTTTTTTGTCTCTCTACCTTTTTATTTAGTATGCCTTTAAATTGGTATAATTCTACATTTCTTTGTGGCTTTACACTTTGAAGAGCATAAGCCATTGTTTCGTGAACTTCCCCATAATTTGAGTTTGTCTGATTGTCTGTATAATTACATTCGAATTAGGCATGTTTCCAAGAAGGCCCCAGAATGATGCAGCATTCTTTGAAGTAATTTATCAGAAGATGCACTAGGTTGATTTGTTTCAACACTGGCAAACTAAAATGTGATGACTTTGTAAAAATTCTAGCTTTCATATTTACTATTTATTTACTTTTGGAATACATGTAAAATAGTTTCTTGATTTTTAGCCAATTCCCAAAACAGTATGCAGGCTATTCACAGTTAATTCACATTTAGATATTTCACTTTAAAAAATGAATCCAAAATTTATTCCCACTCATTTTCCTCGACAAGATGCTTCACCTAAGAGCTTGTAAATTATATTATTTTTCTTTGTAACTTTTTAACCTTTGTAAAATGTATCTTTACGTCTTAACTCTATTAAGGAACCTTGTTTTTCCACCTATTCAGCAATCTAGTCAATTTCTAAAACGTATTCTTCCTCAAAGGGCAGAATTTATTTTTGACCAGTTCCTGCATACCCAACAAAAGAAACGTGCTATACAATACTCTCTATCTGCAATCAAGACATATTAAAAAAATACTGTGAAAAAAGAAGTCTGTAAAAAAATTCCCCATATCTGCCCAGTACATAATGACATTTTCTCAGCAATATACTTTAAAAAAATTATTGCCATTGGGCTGCCATTGGTATTAAATGATATTGCATATTTCCAATGTATCTAATTTGTATTTATTGATTATTCGACCTTTAAATTGACTGTTTCAGTCATATCAAAGTCACTATAAATGAATTCAATGCATCAATATTCTACAACTGTAATTTTCTTTTTCCTTCAAAGTCATACAATATATTAAATTATTTTGCTAGATGGTAATTTTTATAGTAAAATTTTCTAACTCATCTTTTTTATACCAGTTAAACAGTAGACAAATATTTGCTCTTAATTTATTGCCCTTCAGATGTGATGTGCCATTGCCAAGTGTTGCTTTTTACTATAAATTTCCAAGATAAAATTTCTTGACACCAATGCATATCCTAAATAAAGTCAATTGTGTGTATGTGTTCAGTGAATGTTTGAAATTGTAAGTAGTAAAACCAATGAATACGAGTCAAAAATTTCCGTATGATTATGAGGATATAGAAAATAACTATGAGAACTATTCACTGTCTGAATGATGTGTTTTTCTAATAGTTTTGAAAGATTCAATTTGATTCAATGTGGAATCAAATTAAAATATGGAATAACTATATTTATTTTTACTGACCATATGCTATAAGAAATAAATTAACTAAGTTAGTACCCTGGGATAAAATTATGCTTTATGGGCCATTAAGAGATATTGGATTCAGTAAAGCTTTAAGAATATCATTTTTAGAAAAAAACAATAATATGTAATACCCTAAGCAAATTCTGAGGCGAGCCAGTCAGTTATACCTAGTTTGCATTCAAAGAATTTGTCTAAATTTTCTCTCATTTTGATTTGAAGCATTACGAGAGGCTTTTCCTTTGCAAAGTATTCAGGAAAAGCATTCCATGCAGGGAATCTATTTTCACTTAAAGCTCCATTCAAGTGCTTTTTGCAGATATTGCTGTAAACAAAAATGTGGGTACCTTAGTTTACTGTCAAAAGAAATGAAGGAAAGGTTGCACTGAGGACAACATGAACATGCATAAACATGTTACCATGAAAATAAAAATACAAATAATTGATGAATTAACATTGAAATGAAATTGGAATACACCATTTCATATGTAACATTTCATGAAGTTAAAACACAAATCTTATGGAAACAAGCATAATTTCTAATATTTTCTGTCTCCTAATCTGTAATACTAAATATTTACTAAGAGTTCTAAATTGGGTTAGGCTTTAAAGGTATTGAAAACACTCTTGGTCAAAATGGTTGCACTCACATGAATTGCTATTTTCTACTAAGCTTGATCTTTGTTAGATACCTGACTAACCATATTATCAGATTGCTTTTAAAAATTGAGATAGAGAAAATTGGCAAGCATAATATTGCAATCTCATAAATAATTTTTGCACTTCTTGTCTTACTCAATGCTGGCTTTGATCTTCAATTTAAATTCTATGAGACTATGAATCTTTCCCTTTGTGATGTACAGAAAGGCCCTGTACTTCATCCTCTGTGAAATACATTACTACATACTGTAATAGAATTATTTTCACCTTATGATTTTGGTGATATACCTGATGACAGTAAGTTCAATTCCAGACCAAATACACTTGAGAAAGCATAGAAACTAATGAGCAACTCTATTGATATTTTAAGAAATTATCAAGAACAGTTCAGATTAAAAACTGCATTCATTTACACCACTTCAAACAGTAAACATTTTATCTTTTAAAAAATTGCTTCATTTATTTCATTATACTTCTATTGTCCATTATAACCAAATGACTACAGTTTAAAATGTTTCAATGTTGCTGGGGATTTTGCTTAGTGGCATAAGCGCCTGCCTGGCAAGCACAAGGTCATGAGTTCAATGCCCGGTGCAGCTAAATAAATAAATAAATACATAAATAAAATGTTTCAATGTTTCAAAATTGACTTTGATTTTTATTTAAAAAACACAATTTGTTCACAATTTTTTTATACAATGTAATGTTAAATAATGTAAAACTGGAGAAGAATACATTACTGAGATGAATACAGTCAAAATATGCTATATTCATATATGAAAATACTACATCAAAATTCAATATTTTTTGAACTTAACAGACTTTAATAATATATTTTTAAAGTACTCTAGTTGGAACAATGATATAGCAAATACATCATTCTACTGTCTTTTCCTCTTATACCACTACTGATACTATAATGTTAAGGAGTCCTAAAAATATTTTGTGCCTGAAAGTGCAAAGCAGCAAGTTCCAGAGCCTTAGCAGTTTTTGCCAGACTTTCATCACTGGTGAGTTTTTCCCAGCTGTTGCTAAAATGACTCCCTCTGAGGATATTGTTGAAAAGTTGTGTGCACTGCTTCCTGAAATGATGCAGAGCTGCTCACATGAGCTCTTCTAATTGTTCTTGTACTAGCAGCTGAGGAATTCTCACAGATGGGTTTAACATAACACTTTGTTAGCATTTTTGTATAACAACTCCTTTTCATCCTAAGGAAACCCTAAAGGAAAATACAATATTCAGGAATAGGATTTGAATATTAATTGATGCTTCAGATTTAAAGTTTTCTTTTTTAATATAATGAATATACATAGTGAAAATCAGATTAAAATTTTTTAAGTGGTACACAGAGGTCATGGTATCTAAGGTTCAGTACATTATTTCATTTGTGTTTAAAATTTAGTTTTAGACTATTTCAGAAAAGATCTTACAGAACCCAGTGCAGTGGTGGGGTGGACCAGCCCAGTGTGGTGAGAGATTTCCCTGAGGGGCCCAAAAGAGCCAACAGTTGATGAGTGAGGTGAATTGGCAGTGTGTTTTGGCTCACAGACATGTGGAATGGAAGTGGGTGGGCAGAGCTGCCATTTTATTTCAAAGCGTTCTGTGCAAACACTAGCAGCAGAACAGTACTGGGTCACTTCACTGCCAAAGTCCCAGAGAAGAATGAGGGAAGAGACACCAAGCAACAGTAGACTGCTAGCAGATGGGAAACAAATTGGGGGGAATTCTGCTGAGAGGCAAGATCTGGAACCATCCAGACTCTGCTCCAGTTGCCACCAAAAGCCAGTGTTAGCCCTAAATACTAAGGACTGGAAGTATCCCTCTGGTCTGAAACCAGCAGAGTGGCCTTGACCCAGCAGGGTAAGCAGGTAGGCAGCCTTGGAATACAGTAAGACAAGGGTAACTGCCCTATCCTACAACAAGTGTGTAAGAAGAGTTAGTGGTGTGGAACAGAGGAAGCTGTGCAAGGTCCAGAAAGAGTCAACTATACACAGGCCTGGGAGAAATTCCAGGCTTTTCCTACCTGAGGGCACCACAAAACAGCGAGAGCACTGTAGAGACAATCACAGTAAAG
>RJWT010047181.1:0-11339 GCA_004365215.1 Cuniculus paca | reverse complement strand
CAAGGTAATTCTTTTCTGCAGACACTTTTCTTTTTTTCAGAGCAGGATATATTTATTGAGAGAAAGAAAGCTTCTGTCTGTGAGACAGAGACAGAAGAGGTCCTCAGTGGGTTGCTGTCTTGGTTGCTTTTATCATTGCTGGGACAAAACACCTGACACCCAAAGTGAAGCAAAGAAAGGTTTATTTAGCCTACAGTTTCTGGAGATTTCAGTCCATAATCAGCTGACTCTAAGGCAGGGTGGCATGGCACAGGGTCAATGCTTCAAGGCAGCAGCCAGAGCAAAGAGAGCAAAGCAAGTCTCTTCTCCTCCCTTATCTTGTACACAGGCCACCACCCCCCTCAGGGTGAGTATAACACTCACAAAATGTCCTTGCCCTCCTTCCTACAGGATAAGGATATTTACAAAGTAAGAACCCTGGCACCCTGCTGAGTCTCTCAGTTAAACTTCTAAATGCTCAAGTTGACACAACATATCAACCATAACAGTTGCCAAAGACTCTGTCTTTTCTAGGGACTTTTATACAATAAAACCTTGAGGTGAGGCAGGAACTCACAAGATGGGCATAAGGTGGGACAGAAGTATGGTCCACCAATAAGATAAATTGTTCAGGTAAAATTTTTAAATAGGGAACAAACTGAAAAGTGAGTCATGTGGCAAGCTGACATGCTTATAGAACAATGACTCTTTCTGTAGGGGGTTGGGATGGTGACTCCTGCTTCCTCAAGGTGATAGGGACCTGTTTAGAATATCAATCCTTAGTATGTGGGTGCATTTGCTTGATCTTTTGTCTTGCACCCTGGCCCACTGAGGGAGATATCTGTCTCCTCCAAGGTACTTGACCTTCTGCACTGGCTTCTTTGAGGGCCTAGACCTGTCTGACTGCCTATAATATCTTTAACGTATTTTTAACTCTTCTTTAAAGAGAAAAAATGTTCTTTTCTTATATAAAATCCTATCCTCTAAGGTTGAGAGTGAGAGTGTTGACTGGACAAACCAATGTTCCCAGCAAGAACACAACATGAGGAAACAAGCTTGAAGTTTCATATAAATCTAGATAATATGATGCATACAGCCCATTTCTGTGGTCTCACTCAGCAAGATTCAGGCTGACATTGCTGTAGCAGGCATACTTGGTTACCCAATAATGACAAGTTTTCCATTTTTTTGCCCTCTGAATCCAAGCCTCACAGTGTGAAATTGCAAGAAAGAGAACATGGACATACCACTTGTAACAATTATGGTACCCCACAGAAACAAACCAACAGGAGAAAGAAGAGACCAAGATAGAGACAGTGACAGAGACAGAGAGAGACAGAGATGAGAGAGACAGTGAAACAGAAGTAGACATTAAAAGAATTTGTGTCATCAGTACAGAAGCTGACAAATTTCAAGATCTGCAGACACCAAACTGGAGACCCAGGAAAATTGATGGTATATGTAGTCTCAGTTCAAATGCTGGTAGGCCAAGGATCCAGAAAGAACTAATGTTTCAGTTCCAGTATAAAGGCAGGAAAGAACCAATGTTCTACCTCAAGGCAGTCTAATAGGAGCAGTTCCCTTTTGTTCTCAGGAAGATCTGTCTTTTTTTATTCAGCCCTTCAACTCATTGCACAGGACCTGCCCACAGTAAGAGGGGAATCTTGCTTTAATTAGCCCACTGATTCAAATATTAATTTCATCCAAAATTACTTGCAGACAAAATATTTGTCCAAAATCTGAGCTCATTAATCAAGATACATCATATATTGTACAAGTTCCCTCTGATGGATGTGATCATTATGTATATTTAAATTGTACCAACAAACTTAATAAAAAAAATTCTGAGTTCACTGTGGCCTAGTCAAGTTGACACAAGATTAACCTTCATACTACTCTCTCTAAAGCTAGTCCCCTCATGTGAAATCTGAGAACAAGCCTCTTCTCTATGGTACTGAGACTAAAAATACATAGACCCAAGTATAGGACTTTACATAATTCATTAGGGCAAGGCATGAGATCTTAGTAGAGATCTATTAAATATGCTATCCTATGAAGTATGTCTTTCTTTGCAGGTTTTCACGCTCATTATCCAGAATTATACTTCCCTTTCTCTCCCTCTTAGCAGCACCTGATCTATAACTTTCTGTTCTCTAACTTCTGAGCCTGTGCCTCTTGGCTTTAGGAGTAGCTATCCACCAAGGCTCCAGTAACTCAATTAGTCCGCATCTAGAATGACCATGTGTCTATGGCTGATAAACCTGATTTTGTTCAAGAATGTTTATACTGAAAAACCATTTTGATAAGAGAAAACAATAGTAATAGAAATGGATAAACTTGGAGAGCTAAAAGCAAATAAGCATCATCGATACCTGTCAGGAAAGAAGATAACTAGCACACACCACCAGTAAGGCTGAACAAAAGGATCTGGAAGAAGTAATTGCTATGAACCACAGTTGTCTCAAATTTATTGCTGTTTGTGATACCCTGCACAGTATAACCCCAAACCACCTCTTAATCTCCATTTTGGGATGAGTAAAACATCCAGGCGCACTATACAGATGGGAGTGAGAACGAGTAGGGATGAGAATGTAGGGAATTGTGCATAATGTGGTAAAAATATCACTTTGAAGGGAAGAAATTTGATTTTACCAAATCAGTTATGTGAATTTAGGTCAGTTACTCAATTCCTCTGTGTTTCTGTGCATTGCCTGTAACAATAGGAACAGTAGTACCTCAGAAGACAAATTTGAGAATTAAATGAGCAATCAAAAGCAATTCAATGAGAGCTTACCCTAATGAGGGTAAACTGTCCCTAGCTCTGTCTTCCTCTTGACTATCTATTTTCTGTCCCACATACCTGAAAGTCCTTATCTCCTGAGTGCCTATACAATAGTAGCTACTTGAAAAAACAGTTTTCGTTTTTCAATCATGATTGAACTTAAAATTATAAACCTCCTCTTATTGCTTTCACCCCAAGCAAACTTCCTAGGATTCTTTTCACAGATGCTTGACCCTATAAGTACCTGCGCTCTTGACACCCATTTCTCATCCTTATGCTCACTGCCTTTATACTAGCACATTTTTAACTGGAGACTTGTGATCTGTTAGCATTCACAGGAAGGTCAAAGGAATTGTGGAATCTGAACTTCTTGATCATAAAAGAGGTTACACAGTGACAGCTAAATAAGAAAGCAAAAATTTTCAATATAAGATCCTTGAAAATGCATGTTTCTCTGTTCACTTTTCTAGTGGCTCTCATCTTTATTTGAAGTCTCATGAAAAAGTTGGAGAAAATACACATTGACCCAAACATATAGCACACAAGCAAGTTTGTAACTATGAATAACCGTAATTTAGAAAGCAAATATATCAGAAATACTGATCTCAGCCATGAACAATTAAAAATCCAATGCAAAGTTGCTTAAATTAAAGGAAAATAGACACCTTCTAGTTCTGAAATTCTAAACATAAGAGGAACTACAGGGTTGATTTCACTCAACATCTTTTTCTCTATTTCTGTTACTCTCTAAGAATTGCTTCCTTTGAACAGTTTTATCCCCAGATTTCTAGTCCTCCTATTCTTGTGGAATAACTTGTGGAAGAGTCTAATTCCAAAAATTTTCCCAGAAAAGCCACAAAAATAACTTATCAAAAACCCTAGAAAGCCCTTTTCTCATTCTATTGGCCTGAATTGAGTCACATACTAATTCTTCAACCAATCATAGGCAAAGGGCATGCAATTACCCTTGGACCAATCAAGCCAATGCCAAGAGGTAGAGGCTACTTACTTTCTTTGAGGTATACAGGAAAAGAATAACTGAACAAAAACTTAGAGGATTTTTGAGCAAGCAATCTATTATAATATAAGGCAGGAGAACAGATCCTCATAGACATTCAACAATGAACACTCTGGCCTACTTTTTATTTAATACAAATACATCTAATTTTGCTTAAATAATAGTATTTTTAAGAATTGAACTTATAGTAGCAAGGACTTTAACAATAAAGACATATCCTAATCCTTCTCCACCGTTGGCGGGAGTGTAGACTGGTACAGCCACTGTGGAAATCAGTCTGGAGGTTCCTCAAAAAGCTAGGATTGGAAGTCCCATTTGACCCAGCTATTCCATTTCTGGGCATATTCCCAGAAGAAGTGAAATCATCTTTCCACAGTGATATATGTGCACCCATGTTTAGAGCAGCACAATTTGTAATAGCCAAATCTTGGAAACAACCCAAATGCCCATCCATTGAGGAATGGATAAAAAAGATGTGGTACTTTTATACAATGAAGTACTATTCAGCTATAAAGAAGGATCACATTGAGATTTTTATAGGTAAATGGATGCGACTTGAGACCATACTCCTAAGTGAAATAAATCAAACTCACATGTGTAAACACTGCATCGTCTCCCCGTATAAGAATCTGAAAGACTCAATAAGATACAAAATCCCCAATAAATGTGGGGGAAAGGTTCTGAAGTCCCATAATGCTTTTATTCTTTGATTTGATTGGTTTAAGTCTGTTTTCTACTCTTTGATTGCAATAGGTGAGAAGATATGAACAGCTTTTTTGAAGAAAACAAAGGACATTAAGGTAGCCATTGTTGATTTCTTGTTGTCTGATTTGAAGGCCTGTAATGCTTTCACACTTTTGTTTTATCTGATTTTATGTTACTTTGTTTTGGTTGAGTTTATTGTGTGTGAATGTATGAACAACCATTTCAAAGAAAACAAGAGACACTGGGGTAACCATTGTTATTCTCCTATTATTAGGTTTCAAAGACCTATATTGCTTGCAGTGTTCTGTTCTGAAATTCTTTGTTGTGTTTAACTCTGTTCTGTTCTGTTTTGTTTTGTTTTGTTTTATTCTCTTTAAAATAAAAAAATAAAAAAGACATATCCTAGTAAGTTCTTTTTAACAAAAGTACAAAAAAAAAACCACAAAGGGTTGACATCCTACAATAATAATCAACTTGAGAAATCATACATTTTCTCCACTGTTCTATTATTTATAACATGTCCAGGACTCTTTTTTTGGAAATTTCACCTTCTGTTTTCTAAACTTTCTCTCTAGGTGAACACATCAATTTGCATCTGTTTAAATAGTATCTTTATGCTTCTGACTTATAAATTTCTGCATCAAACCCAAAACTCTCTTCTGAGCCTCAAATTTGCATATCAGGTTGCCCATGTCACATCTCCTTACAGTCATCTCAAACCTAAACTATCTTAATAAAAGGACACTATTTCTCATGACAGTCTTCACCGTCTAGAAAGAAAGAAAGAAAGAAAGAAAGAAAGAAAGAAAGAAAGAAAGAAAGAAAACCCAGGATGCTATTTAAGATACAAACCTAAGACCAATATTTTTATAGTGGTGTGTGTATGTGTATTCTAGAGAAAGTAGTTTTCCAGAATATTAGCATTTGAAGGGGGCTTCTCAATCATTTGCTCTGGTGCTATCCTCTCTCAAATTCCAGAAACATAAGACTAAGGAAAGAAGAAAGACTTGTCCACAGTTAGATGGTCAGTTTTAGACAGAATGGTGATGAAAATTCAAGTTTTCCCCATTTGAAATCTAAACCTCTTTCATTTCCATCAAGTGTACTCTCAAGATAGTTTCATACTGCATACCAATACAAGCCTTTTATTCTATGTCCTTCAAAGAAACCCTTCTGTCCCTGGTTTACTTTTAATTATGAAGCCTACTGGAACAATGCTATTATTTCAGACAAACTCACAACTTCGCCAAAAGGAAAGGAGCACCAATAAGAGTATTGTGTTCTCTCTAATCTCAAGCATCCTTCAAGATGTTGCTCAATCCATTTGACCACATCAGTACACAGGCACAGAGCATGCAGACATTTTAGTCACTAATGATCACTCTACAAGTCTGAATATAGGCTTCTCAAGAAGTCTAGTGGCATATTACAGTTAGTTCACATCAAAGGACTGGCTCACTAATTAAATGCATTTCCATTACATTTAACAGAATCAATTTTTGCTTGCTATAGATAAAAGCTAACATTTACTTAGATAATCTCTTGGATAAAACTATCAGAGACTAGACTTAACATATTGCACAGCAGGCTCACAAATCATAAACCTAGAACTAATCAATATAGAGCCTCATCTGTTAACCTCATCTGCTAAGGGGAGCTGGTAAACTGAAGAGTCAGCTCTCATCACTGATTGGTGGAGAGGAGAGAGGTTTTGTTTTATTTTGTTTTGTTTTAATTTTTGAAATATGCACACTACTGAGCTAACTTTGTAAAACAGAAACATCAGATCAGCAACATCCAATGCAAATGTACTATGAGTCCCAAATTCATGTCAAATATATAGTCAAATGTTTTAGTTGTTACATTTTTAAAACAATGAAATTAATTCTAGTAATATATTTTGTCTAATCCAAATACATTTAAAATATCTTTTCAACGGGTAAGCAATATAAAAACTATGAATACATGTATTACAGCATATTTTATTAAGTTTTCTAAATTCAATGTGTATTTTAAAGTTATAGGACATCTCTGCAGCAGCTACATATGTAGGCCTTGGTAGCACATATGGTTAGTGACTACCAAATTGGAAGCACAGTACCAGACAAAGGTTCTTCCCAAGCCCAGAGGTTCCTAAAGCAAAATGATGGCTTCTCTCTCTTGGGGTTTCTATAAGCCCACCCTTAATTTAATAGATAAGATTAACAGATGAAGTTGTTTCCCAAGGGTTTTTCTTGCCCTTGTGTTTGTAGATTTCCCAATTATTCTCCATTGTGAGCATGAGGGGTACCCTCCACCTGTGCAGGATTTCCTAGCTTTCCCTGGACTCATAGATAAGCCTCACAGCAGCCAATTTCATTGGAAGGTTCCCTGTATTCTTCACCTGTTTTACATCCTAGGCTAAGGATAAAATGCAAGTCCAACAGCTAGCAATGTGCAGAAATATATCTCAGGTGTTCATTCTGTGAGTGGATTTCTCCAACTAGTCCCATCCTGCCTTTCTCTTCTGGCCAATGGTTTGCTTACTAAAAAAAAAATAAAACTTATTGTGTGTTTTATGTATAAGTTTTAATTTGTTTGATTTCATGGTATGACTGTACATTCTATTATTAACCTTATTTAGTAGATAAGCAAATCAAAAACTACTTAGACATGTTGAGTGACTTGGCCCTGGTCACACAGTAAAAGGTCAAGTTGGAATTCAGTCTCAGAAACTTACACTCAAAGCACAATATTTCATACCTCTTCTCTGGTTTCTGAATTCTCCTATTTCCTGCATGACTCATGTCTTAACTTCTCAACCTCACTCATTCTGGCTGGGAACTAACCTTCTGAGATCAGCTGTATTTCTAGTCTATCCCATATTCCCCCTTTGGAGCTTGTAAATATCTTTTAGGAAGCTTAACACTTACATCTGCCAACATTTTCTGGCTTTAAAGTTTTCACTAGCTCTATGTTACCATTCCATCACAGTGACAAAAAACAAGAGGGAAGTCCATTTAAACAAGAAGTGATTTAGTTTTGCTCACAGATTTGAAAGTCTTCATCCAGTTATGTTTCCAGACCTGTGGTAAAGCAGAGCATCATGGCAGAGAGTGTGTGATGGCTCAGAGCTGCTCACCTGATAGCATTCAGGAAGGAGAGAGAGAGAGAGAGAGAACAGGGCCAGAGACAAAATAAAACATTGCTTAAGCCATCTAATAATGCTTTAATACATATTTGAGAGCTAAGGTGCACTGTTAAGTGGCTTGGAAGATGCTCAAGGAATTAGTAAAACACAGTTCTGTGTATGTCTGCATAGATCATGGAGGCATGAATTTTGTTAAAATACCTGGTTTTATGCCCCTTTCCTTTTTGGCACCATTCCTCATCACTGCTTCCCAGACACAATGAGCTAGGCAACTTTGCTCCACCACATCCTTCGACCATGAAGTTTCTACCTTAGAGACAGCTGATCATGAACCAAGCCCTTTGAGACTGAGATAAATTAAATCTCTCCTCCTTTAAATTGTGGGTGACAGGAAAGCAGACTAATATACAAAACTGGTGTGGCCATTGTTCACACTGCACCTGACCATATGGTCCAGAAACCTTTGGAACTAGTTTGCATAAGTAATGGAAAAAGTTTTATAGATGTGAACCATAGAAAACCTAGAGTGTTGTAAGCAGAAGATGGTGGGTGAGTCTAGTCATAGATCAGAACAGAATTCTGAGAGAAATAAACAAAATAAAATCTAGCTTCATGAAGTTTCAGATGGGAATGAGATAAATATATATATTGTCTACATTTTGACCGTATCCTGAGACTTTGAGGGAGACTTAAGTGTGGTTGACTTGATTGGATGGGAGAAATTTCATGGAATCCGTTGTTCAGGCTCTGATATAGGCACTGTTGGTTGATTTTATCCAGAGGTATAATAATAATTAAAAGCAAAAAGCAACACAGTAGTATCTGAAAAAAATAAATTTTAGTCCTGAGAGAACTGTGTGAAATATTGGAGTGCAAAAAGTTATGATTGTTGAAGAGATTAATACTATTAGAAAGACACCCCAGAACTTTAAATCTAAACAAGAAGAAAGATGCCTTGAGGACATCTGAAGAATCAATAAGACTGCACCCACTGCAGGCTCAAGAGTGCAAAAGTGTTAACCTTACACTTGAGAAGAAAATCATTCAGTCTCTTGGTCCAGAAAGGTTACCTAGGGATTGATTCCCTGCAATTTATATCATCATTCTCAGCCTCCAGGCACTCAGAGGCCATTGCAGCCATGGTCCATGGGGCCTGGTTTCTGCTAGAAAGAGAAGCAAACCTTTACATTGTTTATATGATGCATGTTTCTTAGGCATAAAGAATCAAAGACTTATAGGATCATGGAGACTTCTACCCAGATTTCAAAGGAAGGTCTGAGAAGCCAGGCAAAGTGCACTTTAGAGGTGGGTGTATGAAGCTGTGAAATTGAAGCTGATGATGTAGTGGAGACCCCAAGAATTCAGAAATAAAAAGAACGTGAGACATCTGTTGAGGAAAGTTACAGGCAACAAGAAGAGCCAACCCAAGAGAGAGGCTATATGAGATACAACCAGGAGGGTCACAGAAGTAGGGCTGTCCAAGGCTTGTGGAACTCACATATTACCACCATGTGCCCTGAATACCAGAGAAGGAACTACAGGATTTAATGTTTGTACTGCTGGGTTTTGGTCTGTAGTCTGATTCTTTTTTATCCATCACTTCCTCCCTTTTGTAATGGGAATATTTACACTGTGCCATTGTATGTTGGTATTAACAAGCCTTTTGAATTTTACAGGGCTTCATAGCTAATCATCCACCTTGAATTTCAGAAAAGACCTTGACTTGAACTTTCGAAAAATACTGAAATTTTTGATACTTTGGGAAGAGATTAGTGCATTGTTAGTGTACACAATGTAGTTATATCATGTTGGTTGGCATTATGACCTTGTCTTTGTGTGGAAATTAAGTGTGGCTTAAGGAGAGGTATTTAGGTATCAAATGACCCTGAGACACTTCAACTTCCATCTTTCAGGGGACCAGACCTTGAACAAAATGTATTTCCTTCCCATCATCTCTCATCTCCAAAGTATTGTCTTTTGAATGGTGAGCAGATGTACTTGTGTCCAGTAATAGTCACTGGCCAAAACCTAACATCATAGTACAGTACCCAGAGTCTGAATAAACCAATAAACTATCAAATGTTACAAGAAAAAATGTTAGTTTATCCCTTCATCTAAGCACCATAACAACTTCCTTTCAATTTTGATTTTTTTTTCCCACATGAGTCACTATATACAAGAAGGTAAATACTTTAAAATTGCTCCCCATTCCCAGCATTTGTCTTTATCAGGAAATTCCCAGTGCTAATAATATAGTATTTTCAAACTTCAGTTAGCTGATCCCATATTTATATTGGATAAATAATTGATTGTTTGGAGAATTTTTCCTCCCAGAGCCAGAAATATTTTCCTGAGGGAAAAAATTAGTCATGGGAGGCAATGGCTGATTTTAGAGAACTTTAATAAAGTCTATTTCCTGACCTGAAACATACTGTCAATAAGAATAATAAGATATTCTATACATTTTCAAAGAGCTCTTCTCCTGACCTCCTGAACCTCTTAACAATTTTATTGATATGCAAGAGAAATCACACAATGTTGACTAAATTGCATGTTTCAGACAATTTCCTTGTATATCAAACCTCAAACTGAGCTATTCACTATGCTGCCATACCAGTAACTACATAGCAATTGTGTGGGCTGTAGGGTTGGATACTTTAAAGTGGGGTTTAAAGCCTTGACTTCCTCAGTAGCTCAGTGAGGATTACACGTGAATTTTTGCTTACTTTACAATTTATAAGGACAGAATTCCCCAAGGTCTCTCTCAGCATAGGTAACAGACCTTGATTTATTCATATTTGAGTCTGTCAAGCAAGCTATCACATATTATAAACAGAACAGAAAATATCATCTCTTTGTCTGAGAGGATCAGTGCCATAATAATAAGAAATAACTCTCTCAGGGAAGTAAACATTGGAAATTATTTCATAATGGTTGTAATGTGAACCATTTATAGGCAAAGCCTCTAATCTAGGTGAAATGGTAGGCTTGGAATCAATAAGAAAATAACCTTACTAAATTATAAGGCCTTATTAAAATTGCTTTGTTCTTGATTGGGCTCTATAAATGTGTTTATATCTACCAGAATTCAACTACAGAAAGCAAAATTCACTCAACTAGTTTAAACAGCAAGGTATTCTGAATTGGGCATTAAATATTTAGCTTGGAGATATCTTGAAAAGCTGACCAAATGGACTTTCTATTGAATTCACTCTCCAAGTTACACCACAGAACAGGTTCACAAAGTTGCTCTGCCTCTTCTACATCAGGAAGACTCTGGTGATGGAATCAAGTCCAGCTGCTATGATCACAAAATCATTATCATCAAGAGAGCCACTGCTCACTGATGGCTCCTGATAAGCTGCACTCATTGTGACCCAAGGAAGTACATATTTTGACTATGCTCTGCATTTTGACACTCATAAGGTTGTTCACAAGACAATGGGACTTCTTCTAATACTACCTTGGAAAAGCAAAAAGCTTGCACTACTAAGCTTAGTTAGAAATATTAGAAGCATCAGACATTCAGTTGCACCTCTGAATGTTGATCTCATTTCTGACTTTCAAATCTCTAACAAGGAAACTTGCACTGCATTTATGAAAATAGCAGGAATAGAGAGTATGATATAGCTTTTGCTTCCCAGCCTCTGATGTTCAGTACAACAATATGGCTATAAAACAGCAATTTCCATAGCCACACAGTGATGATCTATATTATGTAACTA
>RJWT010047180.1:0-11343 GCA_004365215.1 Cuniculus paca | reverse complement strand
TAAAACCAGGAAAAGGAAGCCGGCCTACAAAATGAGGGAGCAGAAGAAAGTTCCAATTAAAGGAAACTCAATGGCGTAGGAAGAATTCGGACACAGCTGCTAACAGAGATAAGTGCTGTCCCTCTCGAGCCACGTTCCATGCGGCCAGCTAGGAAAAGCCTTCCACGCTGTTGGTCACCCATGAAACTGTGCTGCTCTTACTTATCTCACAGGATTTTCCTGTGTTTTAGATCGGTATGCAGTGTAAAGGGTCAGGCACACTGCTAGCTTCATATAAGTGTTATTAAATGCCCAGGTCCTCCCTTTGTGTGTTGAGTTATTTCCATGGAAACTCACCTTTCTGCTATCACTGAGTCCCCTTTAAAATTTTTGCAATTACTCTAAAAACTTCATTTTTTCATCTGAAATGAGAAATTCCAAAGGTAATAATATACCGCATTTTCTAATAAAAGTCAATTAAGCGCAGGTTTGAAGCTGCTTTTGAACTCAACTAGGAGGTCTCAGAGATGCTTGTATTTTAAAATCATTTTCATTATTTTTGGTAAATTAAATAAAACAAAACTAATTATTTTCCATGATGATAATGATATTTCACTTCCTCATGACTACTAAAATTTAACAATAATAATTCCTGCTTTGGAACTTGGATACTTAGCATTTGCCCTTCACTTCGCCAACTGCTTCCCTCCTATCCCTCCCACTGCCTTGTTATGTTGGCATTCTCTCCATTTTATAGATGAAGATACTAAGGCTTTCTGTGTCTATGGGATTGGCCCAAGGTCTTGTTGCCAGAAGGTGACAACCTGCCAATAGTGTACTCTGGCCTCAGAGCCCGAATATTCTGGGGTCTGGGTCCTTGACAATGATTTCAGTGAGATGAAATTTCATGTTTTCCATGTGCTTCTGAAGTTGGTTTAGCATAGATGGAAATGCAACCAGCCATGTATTTCAGACAGGGATGGATGGTTATTGCTCACCAGATATTTAATGTGTTCCTTTTCACATTGTTCTCTTCCTTGCCATTGGGTTAAGGCCAAGTGACTACTGGCCAAACAATCATAAGCAAAATGACATGTTACCTTGGCCGAGGCAAGAATAAGCTGATTTGCTTGTTTCCTCTCTGTCTTCCTATGCTGAATTGACTTCAGAGTCTTCATGTTAAGCTGCTGTGGCATGAAGATTATTGGATCTCTGGGTCACTGAATAAAGAAGCACCTCAGGCAAATAGCATTACATTTGGTGCGTAGAAGAAACTAACCTTTGTCACTTTAGGCCACCACGACTGTGATGTTCATTTGTTACTGCAGCATAACCTAGTCTACAATGCCTAATGCAACGGTGAATCCTTTCTGATGTCCGTCTGTCACAAGAAGGTTAAGACCGTCATTATTTTGGGGGGCAAAGGAGGTTAGATGACTTTCCCATCAGCAAAGTGGAAATTTAATGGTATGGATTTGTAAGTATTTTTAGTCAAACCAACATAGTTTTGTTTTTCTCCAAAGGGAGAAAAGTGAAAAGGAATAAAAAACAAAACAAAACAAAAAAAAAACCTCCTTTTTTTTTTTCCTGAGGCTCAAGTACAGCTGAATAAATAAATTCTTTTCTTGAAACCAGATGGGTAGAGGTAAAATAATTTGCAAGAAGAGATAGGTGCACACTTGAGAGGACATGTGTTAAATAATGTTCCTTCAAAAAGCATTTGCAAACATCAGAATCTAAAAGAAAGGAATTCCAATTCATGAAATGCAGCATGATTGGGGAAAATCATTTTTAAATCACTGTCGGTTTTCACTTCTGCACTGGAAGGAATCTTATTAATAAGATGGCAATGCTTAGATAACTAAGACTGATAAGGAGCAAACACAATTTGACTAGAATCTGCTGCAAACAGCTTATGTTTTGAAAGATTACTGTAAGTGACTTTCAAATATGTGCAATTCTCTTACAAAGTAAGTTTTTGTTGGACTGTAAAAATATTTTTCAATTTCTCTCACAGAGAAATGGTAAAAGAGGTTAATTAAAAGTCAATGGAAGACTACTTAGGCACTTAAATATGTAATTTCTTGAGCTTCAAACTTAAATAGCTCAAAACTACAAGAAATAGCTGACTGTAATAATTCATTCCTTTCTTCTTTAAATGGTTTTTTGTTTCCTTGATTTGATTTAAAATTGTATCCCAAAGTCTGTGAAATCCTAGCTGTTGAATAACTATGCCCCATTTGAATGAGATGAAGTATGCAGAGTTAGCAAGTAGAATGGGGTGCTTTTTGGATCCCTGGAACACTAATTGCAGGATGATTCTACACTCTGGCATTGCTGATGTTACCATTATTGCTTCTCTGTCCCCACCCTGCCATCTTCCCTCTCCTTGTGTTGGATTAACTAACTGTTACACATCCACTAATTCTTTAGGACCCAGTTGAAAGTCTTCTTATTCTGGGAGTCCTTGCATACTCTGAAGGTTTCTCTCTCTCTTGACTTCCTATTATACTTTTCAGGTAATTCACTGATCATTTCAGGAAGTTTGTGTTTTATGTTGTATTGTTGATTATTATTAACAGTCTTCTTGTGATTATAGGCTGTTATGAACTGAATGTTTATGTTTCCTCAATCTTAAGCTGAAGTGTGAATCCTTAAGTGGTGGTATTCGGCAACGGGACCTCCGTGGAGTAAATAGATGAAAATCTCATGAATAGGATTAATGCCTTGTAAAACAGTAAAGAGACTGGACATCTCTGTCTTCCAAGTCCTCACGGTGTGAAGTCAGCCATCTATGAACCAGAAGGGGCCTTTCCCAAGAATCTGACCATGCTGCTGGCCTTCTGATATTAGAACTCCAGCCTTCTGAACTGTGTGCAATATACATTTATTGTTCAAGCCGCCCCATCTGTAGGATTCTGTGATAGAGCCTGAACTGATTAAGGCAGATGCCTACCTCTTCCTTTACACTGTAAATTTTCGGGGATGAAGGAAGCTACACAGTCCCTGGAAGAGCATCCTAGGATTGGGCTTGGCAGCAGAAGAACGTGCCAGCATTTCTAGGCTGTGCTGAATTCAGATCTAAGTTTAGTTCTGTCTCCAGTAGTAAGTTATTCTTCCTTTAAAGAGGAGGGAGAATAATCACATATTCCAGTTCAGAAACAAAGTCACCATGCAGAGCCTTGCCCAGCTATGGAATTGAGTGGAACTGAGTAAGGCTGAGAGTTCTGGGGCCAGGAAGGCAGAATCTTAGCTGGGTTTCTTGTTATATTAGAAATCCAAAATATAAATAAGGAGAAAAATTTTTTAAAAAATGAATAAAAGTAAGTAGGGATAAGATCTTTTTCAAGTGGGAAGGGAATCAAGAGGTGAAGGGAAGGTACAGGGATAGGAGAAGGGGATGAAAAAAGAATGAAGATGTGTTATGTACCTGCACCAGTTCTGCACGGAGAATATCATAATAATGTACTGCAAACATGTAATAATGAAAAACAAAAAAAATTAAACATGTGATTAGCAGACGTTTTCAGTGCATTGTAAATAAACTCTTCTTTATTGATATGTGAAATTTACTTTGGATATGTTTTAGACAGAATGAAGATTTTTGCAGTTACTAACAGGCTCTGAGAAATTCTACTCATAGTGGAACACAGCAGATGAGCTTTGTATTTTGCCTTCAAGAACAACTCTCAGAACTTTCAAGACTTTGAAAGTATTCTCCTGGCTCCAAGCTATTTCCTACATTTCCTGTCTACCTGGAACCAGGTTGGCTGTTTTGCCAGGAGTTTTCTTAAAAACAAATATGCTTATGATGGTAATCTCATGCAACTTCTGCAGTGATAAGCAAAGCAAGATCTTTTTCCATCTTTCTTCCCCATCCAAGGTAAGCTACTCCTTCCTAGCATATGCAACCTTCTACTTCTACTGCTCTAACACCTGTCCACTGCAATTCCTCACCTATTATCCTTCTTCCAATGTAAGCTCTACAAAAGTTTCAACCACGTTTACCTTGCTAGCTGTTGTATCATCCGTACCTGTCACAGTGCAGTGATGTAGTGAGGACTCCTGAAGATCTTGCTGATAAAATAGAAAGACCAACCAGTCTTAGGCAATGAGGGAAGAGAAATCTAGGCAAGTTGTATAGGATCTTGACTTAGCCTTACACCTGCTAAAATTTCTAACAGTATTGAGGAAGAGACTGGCACTTACATTGCACATCTATCATGCAGTGTTTAAAGTACAAAATTTTGAGAATAAGAATGATACACTGTTTTGACTTCTCATTTTATGAATTAACTTTAATCTTTTTGCACCTATGCATGCTATTTTATACCATGGTTTTCCTTTAAAACAATGTTTTTTAGTGAAATAGCTATCTAGAGCCCATGACTACTACCATTGCCATCAACTATTATTCCCAGAATGGACACTAAGATTGGTATATTCATATTACAGAAGGTGGCTATCACTAAAAATTGTTAGTATTGTTTTAAAAAGTTCTTAGTCATATACTTATCATGTGTCAGATACTGCATTAATTAATTTAGATGAATTATTGGAAAGTCACAACCCTCATGTAAGGGCATTATGGTTTGTGTCTAGATGTCCTCCCAACATCTCATTCGGTTATGGGAGTTGGGCTTTTCAGAGGTGGCTGAATCTAGACTTTGTGACTGACTCACCATCTAGTGCTGCAATTAAGGGCAGATAGCCCGCACACAATATAAGGCACAAAAAGAGTTTCGTTCTCTCTCTTTCTGTCTCTCATTGTTCTTGCTGTCTTCCACCACTGTGAACTCCATTGCCCCTCTGCCACATGCCACCATGCCTTAAAGCCAGCAGATTATGAATTGAAGCTTCTATGAGCTGAGCTAAATAAACCTTTCCTCCCTTTAACTTTGGGTGTTGGGTACTTTCTCTCAGCAATGAGAGCAAAATCAGTAAGAATTTGGTACCAGAGAAGTGGGATCTTTTTGTGACTGTACCTTGTCCTGTGGTTCAGGAGATTTTGGGAATGGCTTTTGGGGAAAGCTTGGAATGATTTGTGGATGCCCACTGAAAAAGTAGTGCAAAAATGCCTTAGGCTGTGCTGTAGGGGATATTCTGGTCTGAGCTTAGAAGATAAAAAGGCTGATAGAAATCCTTCCAGTAAAGACCAGGCTTGCGAGGTTTCTACTGGGAAGAAGGACTTCATTGGCTCCTGGGCTCCAGGTGAAGAGTGTTATGGCATGGCAGAAAGTTTGTATGTGTTTTTCTTATGGACAGAGATTTTTTCCTGGGACCGAAATTAAGAGTAGCAGACTAATAAATCTGGCAGAAGAAATTGGAAGGCAGCCTAATGTTGAGGTGGTGGCATGGCTGCTGTTGGGGGCTTTTAGGCACATTTATGTTGAGAATCAAGAGCAAAGAGCCCAGAAGAATGAGTTAAAACTTTTTGAGATTGACCAAAAAGGAAGCTCCAGTAAAGATGTAGACTACAAAGATAGAGCTGGGGAGTTCTTGATTGCTGAGAAGGAACAAGAGGATAGAAAAGATGGTTTGAAGGTATTACAAGAAGCATCACAACTCCACCCATTCCAGTCTCATAATGCAAAAGTGAAAGACTTTGCTTTGAGAAGAAAGCCTCTAAGCATCATGTTCCAGAATTATGGCAGCATAGAGAATTTGCTCCTCAGAACTGGATTCGAGTACTCAGTGATTTAGGCACTCAACCCATATATCCAAGAGAGAGAGAAGCTTGGCTACTGCTCCAGCTGGTAGCTGACCTTAGCATCATCCAAATGGTGCTTGTTTTAGAAATATGAAGGATGGAAGGCTTGTGGGGCAAGGAAGGCTTCCATCAAGATTTCAGCAGAAGGCTGGGGAGGGCAGGCAGTATGGCCCTGAGAGGGCAGTGTGTGAAGCTGTGAGAGTAAAACCAGAGTAGTGGAGACTCCAGAAGTTTGGAGAAGTTAGGTGCATGGATTTTCTGGGGAAAACTTCAGTGAGGGAGTGGAGAAGCCATGGGAGCTACAACCACTGCACTGGAAGTTCCTTGGGGCAGAGCCACCCAAGTCCTTTGAATTTTGCATTTTGCCACAGATTTCTTTGGATGTCATACATGAAAGTACAGGATTTTAATGTTTAACCTGCTGGATTTTGGACTTGCTTTGGTCACATCCCTTTGTATCCCCCTGCTTTTAAGTTTTGGAATGGAAATGTCTATCTTGCACCATTGAAGGTTGGAAGTATTTAACTTTCTTTTCACTTGTATAGGGGCTCATGACTAAGAATTTTCCTTAAATCTCAGAGGGAACTTTGGATTTGGACTTTTCAGTAATGCTGAACTGTTAGAACTTTGGCAACTCTTTCAAATGAACTAAATCCATTTGCATAAAAAGATGCACAAGAGACTTTGGGGTGTAGGGGTGGAATGTCACAGCTGTGTCTGGATGTCCCTGCAAAGCCTCACGCAGTTATGAGGAAGGTTTTTCAGAGGTGGCTGAATCTAGAGTTTCTGACTGACTCATGGTCTAATGTTGGAATTAAGAGTGTGAGCTATCTCTAGGGCTGGCAGTCTAAATACAATATAAGAGACAGAAAGAGACTTGTCCTTTGCTCCTCTATCTGATTGATTTTGCTGTCTTCTACCACCGTGAACTGTTGTCCCTCTACCATATGCCACCCTGCCTTGGAGCCAGCAGGTTATGGACTGAAACCTCTATAAACAGAGTAAATAAACCTTTTCTCCCTTCAGCTTTGGGTGTTGGGTATTTTGTCTCAGCAGCAAAATAAAAATAACTAAGACAAAGGGCAAAACTTGTTTCTAATTCATTAATTTATACTCCAGGCCTTTATTGGGCTCATGGCATGTGCAAGACATTGAACTCAGCATTAGGGATATAATAGGGAATGCAGTAAGTGTAAATTCTCTTGGAAATTACATTCTAACAGAGCAGGGAAAAAAATGAGACAAATACACAAAGTATAAATTACTTTATGTGTTAAAAATGTTACAAACAAAGAACAGAGAAATGAAAAGGAGTTTTAGGCAATGCAATTTTGCATAAAGAGTTCAGGGGAGATGTTGTAGTCTGGGCCGTGTGACCATTAATTGTGACATATCAGTTTGACTTGCATGAGAATCACCTAGCAGATGCATGAACACATGTCTTGATGTGTCTGTGGATGATTGACGTGTAGGCCAGCAAATGGAGAGGGGAGGGCCCACTTAGAATTTTGGTGGTCCCAACCAAATGGCAGGTAGCTTGGAGGAGGGAAAGAAGGGGGGAAAAAAGAAGGAAGGGGTCTAATTTTGGAGGAGCTTCAGTCTTTGAACACTGGTCTCCAGTTTCTTCATTTTCCAGTGCAGACATATGCTAGTGAATCTACAGTAAGCTTCCAGGCCTTTGAGCTTGGGCTGGTGATGAATCCTTGATCCCTCCTGTCCTGGGCTGCGCAACTGGTTGATCTTCTGGGTCTCCAGTGTCCAGAAGGACTTTGTGGACTCTTGTGCCTCTGATCCTTTAGGCCTATTGAAGAAATTCCCTGGTAACATATATTTTATATTGGCTCTCTTTCACTAGAGAACACTCATCAATATAGGTTACTATAACAGAATACTACAGACAGAATGGATTATAAGAAACAGAAATTTTATTTTCACAGATCTGAACACTTGGAAATCAAAGGCGATGGTGCTGGGAGAGTCACTGTCTGAAGAGGACACATTTCCTAGTTTCCTGTTGGTGGGAGTGTAAATTGGTACAACCACTAAGGAAATCAGTGTGGAATTTCCTTAAAAACTAAAACTAAGGGTTCCATTTGACCCTGCAATTCCCCTTCCAGGTATCTGCCTGAAAGAATTAAAAGCACCATACCACAGTAATATATGCACATCCATGTTTATAGCAGCACAATTTATAGTAGCTAAATCTTGGAAACAGCCCAGAAGCCCACCAATGAATGAATGGATAAATAAAATGTGATTTTTGTATATAATGGAGTACTACTCAGCCATAAAGAAGGAAAACCTGAAAACATTTCTAGGTAAATGAGTGCACCTTGGGAATGTAATAATTTTCAGTGAAATAAATCAGACACACATGTTTAAATACGGCTCTGTTTCACTTGCATGAGAAGCCCAAAGGGTAAATAAGGACCAAAATGGAGGATGGATATTGGGAAGTAGGAAGAAAATATTTCAATGAGAAGGGGAACAGGGGAGGTGGGAGAGGGAAGAGAAACCAAGGAATAGGGATAAAAAATAAATAAAAAAGAACTGAAAGAAAAAAGTTTTTGTAAAGGAAAAGAGGAAGAATTGAAGGGAAGGGTGGGGAATGGGATAAAAGAATTAAGATCTATTATATATGAGTATGAGAATCTTGTGACGAATATGATCACTGTGTATGTCAGAAGTATAACAATAAATTTAATCAAGGAGCACACTGGAGTAAGCCAGTGTGGTGAGAGTAAAACAAGCGAGTGAATATGGGGAACCTGTGATGGTACAAGGCCTCGTAGGCTATTTTGAGGATCATTCAATTGCAAGGAGATGCTGTTGCAGTATTTTGTGTAAACAATCATCCAGTTCCCATTTAAAAGAATATTCTGGCTGCTATATTAGGAACAGATTTCATTGAGAAAGGGATAGAAATAGGGATTCTAGATAGAAGGCTGCTGCAGTATGCCAGAAAGAAGACATGACGGCTTGAGATGGTGTTGGTTAGATGATAACTGGTCAGGTTCAATGTGTATTTCATGGTAGAATCCATGGGGCTTTTTCATGGAGAGGATGTGGGTGATAAAAGCATGAAAGAAATTGAAAGCGACACCAAAGTGGTTGCCCTGAGCAACTGAAAACATGTAGCTGCTGTGTGTTGAGGGGGAAAGGTGGACGGAGGAATAGATTTAGGAGAAAAGAGCAAAGTTTGGATTTGCACATGTTAAGTCTGAAATTCCTAGTGAACCTTCAATAGAGATGATAAGTGCCCTTGCATCTGTGTATTTGGAGTTCAGAATGTTGCTTAGGGTGGAGACACAAATTTGAGTGTTGAAATAGAAACGGTATCAAAATCCCAAAAACTAAGTAAATTCATTCAGAAAATGAAGATAGAGACTTAAGGTGTATTAAATTTAAGGTCTGAGACCAGGGGTAGCTCACTGTTTAGGGAAGTAGAAGCTCAGATGATGTGTGGAGTGCGAGATGCCTCTGGGAGACTTTTGCCTGTGAAGAAGCAGGAGAAGGAAGCAGGACTGGATGAAGAAAGCCTCAGTCCACCAATCAGATCTGGTGCTTCCAAGTGGGAAGAGTTTGGAGGCAGAGGTGTGAGATGGAGTTAGCTTCTGATGAGGATGGAGGTCTGTCAGAATTGTGGCCCATGCAGAAAGGCGATCCTCATGGCATACACCCACAGGGGGCAAATGCAGCCAGGCCCAAGGACTAGTGTTGCAATCATTGATGAGGGCTTCAGGCAAGAGTATGGCCTCAATTTCACTTCTGTGGTGGATCCCAAAGGCATTGCCACTGAATATGAATGGTGATTGGCATCACTTGCAACTGAATGCCAAGTTCTTTCTTGAAAGAGTGTCTGAGGGGCACAATCCCATGGCTGCTGCAGGTACCAGTTTTAGACAACAGGATTTGCAGTACAGGAAGACTAACTCACTCGACTACAGTCACAAAGCAGGTGAGTGGATTTGAACCCTGCAGACTGACATCAACATCTCAGCCTTGCTGTGCAAGTTTGACAGCCAAATAGTGAATTACATTTTATATGTCACTGTCTGTAGAACTGACATGAAACAACTAGTACAGTTGGTTTGGGGTGATATGTGTTAATTCAATGCTCCCCCCCCACCTTTATTCATCTCCGAAACTTGCTTGGAATATCAGCCTCTCCTCCACACCTAGTTGATTCTTGAGCTGAACCTATAAAGAATCCATAGGTAACTCAACGATATGCCATTTTAATGAAGCTTCCTCTAGTTCACTAAGCAAAAACTTTCTATGGCAGTATCTTGATTTTCCATCTCCTACGGTAAACCCTGGTTCCCACTCTCCTTATGACATCTCTTGATATTCTCACAGTCGCTAAAAGACTCAATTTCAAATGTGTGACCCATCACATGCTCTTCCCACTGCCATCTAGCCTTAGGACATCATTTCCTAAATTTCTCTATTTCTTGGAATTACTGCTTTCTTCTATGATTCAGTCAGAAAGCCCTCTTCTTTGGAAACCTTTATCTTTTCTGCCTACTACGATTTCATCTAAGTATCTTTCCACGGTGTTTCTACTCACTTTCAAGAAATTTTGTTCCCCTAGATGCATTTTACAAAATGACCTGGTACACAACTTACACATCCTGCAGAATGAAGAGACAATTGTCTCATTATGCTCTCACATCTTTGCTGCTGTGCAAGCCACACTGATATATTTTGGCTCATTTCATTCCTTTTTAAAAAACACTGTCTGCATCCCAGTAAATTGATTTAATGACCTGCCAGTGGGGCTGAACATACAGCATGAGAGACACTGCCCCTCTATGGACCTTCATAAATACACTCAACTCACAGGGCTGACATCATTAGTATACTCGTCTCTTTCCCCGGGCAGGCAGTAAACTCTGAGGGCAGGGATCATATCTTATTCTTATATTTCTTCTATTTTAGTACTAGTAAATGTCTGAGGAGTGAATAAGTAAGTACACATGTGCTCTGAGTTCTTGACAGTCACTTACTTGAAGTTTGTAACAAAATTCCTAGGATATTGCAGTGCTGACCTTAGACTTTGCAGAAGCTCTCCCTGGCATCAAGGCTGTGCCCTTCCACAGTATGTCATGACTGTTGCTTTGCACAGCAGTATTTCTGTCCTGAGATGTCCTCTTCTTCCACTTAGTTAGTGTTGCAGGCATGGGTGCACCATGATCCTACAGATCTGGTTTTCTGACCTCAGGTGAGGGTCCGTGAGTGGATACCCAACACAGATAAGTCAGTTTCTAAACCTCGGGCCAGAATCCTGCGAGTCAGTTCCTCTTTGGGAGATGGAAGATGTGTTTCTTGCCATGGACGTAAACCAGACTGCAGCAAGGGAGTAAGGATGATGTACAGAGGTCATAGAAAAAAAAGAGAGAAGAGAAATGGTACATGCCCTTGGAATGTTCTTGAGCATCTGACTCTAGTTTTCTTAAAAGTCCATAAATTCCTACATTCTTCCCATTAGGTTATTCAACTGTAAAGCACCCCAAGATGCTTCCAATATATTCTCCTATTATGAGAGGATAGTACCTACGATATCACTGAATTTTGTCAGTGTGATGTGAGTTCCTCTCACTGGGACACAAGTCTCAAATCACACATGTGACTTAGTCATGCACCCCAGCAAG